>BMAO01032505.1:0-203764 GCA_019973975.1 Trichonephila clavata | reverse complement strand
GATGACATTAATTTTCTAGTTAATCATTTTATTCTTATATAAGATTTATTTCTTACTTTTTAGTTTGATAAAAAAGCATGTTTCTTAAAACTATAATTTAAATTAATTGTGCTTCAAATACGTCAGACTGAACAAATTACGTATTATCACAACAAATGCCAAATCTAATAATAACACACCAAGTTGGCAACCCTGATTGGTAATTGCATCTTATTGCAACCTATTAGCGATATTATATGAAATGAAGCACCTGGCAGCCAATTCAGTGTGTACCACACATAGGAAATCGGGGTGGCCAACTCAGCGAGTTATTTAGAGTCAGCGATTGTCGCAAAAATACACAATTACCCTCCGAGTTCCTGTGTGTTGAACGTGCTGAATTGGCAAACAGGTGCTTTGTTTCATATAATGTCACCAATTGGTTGTGATAATACGTAAGTTACCAAGATTTATGTTTTTTCACTTGTGTACAACATACCTGCATACAGGAGTTTTTGTACCCAAGCTGTATTAATTTTTGGTACTTTCATAATATTGCAACCATATTGGTGAAATTATATGTAATACAACACATGGTAGTCAATCTGGCGCATACGACACATGCAAAATCAGGGTCACCAACTTGGCACGTTATCTTGAACATTGGCATTGTTGTGGTAATATGTATCGTAAAATCTGGTTGGTGTATGGTGCACACTTTTAACACAAAAAATAAGATTGAATTTTATGCGTGCACGTTATATACCAGGTATAAAAATAAGAGCTTTAAAAAATGTGAGCACAGGAAAAAAAATTAGATTTCTACATAGATCAAAATAATGGTTATTTAAAAGAAATGGCATTCCTTATGAACTTAAAGGGTTGCACTTCTAGATGTATACTATTTTTTACTAAAGCTTAGAATAAATGACTTTCAAACTTTAAGAGCATGACTCGCATACATCTCAGGTTTCTTCATGAAAATTGGGGTGCACATTTTCAAATAAACATAAAAATTCAGATATGTGACTACCCAAAATTCGCAGTTTTGGTGAAAATTTTCACAAATTACTTTTGTGTTTTTATTTTAAAGATTATACATTTAAGATTCCAAAAACACTCTATTTTTGTTTCTATGATATCTAGAAGCAAAGTTATAGCATAATTAGTAAACTGGAATTGGAGTTAACAAAACCAGATGCTGATCCCTACACAAAATATTTTTAAGATATTGAATTTAAATTTTCAGAACATGTTTTATTTAGTTCTATCTGTGTTATGAATCAAACCCTAATCTCTGTGTATATACAGTGAACCCAAAAAGTGTTCGTACACTTGCAATTTCCTATAAAATTTATTGTTTCCGACTAATAAAAATTAATATTTTGGAATTGTAATTTTTTTATATCTGTAGCTTGTTCTTGGTGGAATGACATAATTATTTTTTTAAAAATTGTATAACTATTATTTATAAAAATTCATAATCAAAAAGCTCCTGAAAAATTACGCCACTAAAGTCTTAGAACACTTAACAAAAATCTCAACATAGCTTTAAATATTGTATTTCTTTCTTAATTTAGAACTTAGTAGGATACCTTTTAGTGTCCACAACAACTTTTGGACATCTTGATATAGATTTATTGAGTTTTTGTAATTTCTGCATTGATTTTCCTCCATGCTTCTGTGATTATTGTTTTTACTTCCCATTATGTGTTTATATGTCATATTTTCTTTTTATTTTAAATCTAGTTCTCCCCAAATATGCTCTGCTGGGCTAAATAAATTGATTGAGGAGGTGTTTTCAAACTTTTGGGTACAGTTATAGAGACACCAGCAGTGTACATTGAGAGCAGTTCGCTTGGCGTCATTATCCTGTTAAAAAATGAAGTCGTCTGTAATATCCAAATTTTGAGAGGATAATTTAAAATTTCTCTTTAAAATATTTAAATAGAGCTCATGATTCTCAATACCATCAAAAAATACCAAATTACCTAATTCCTGAAGCCTATTTACACCCCCCTCCCCCGCAAGAACACCTCTGTGTTGAAGCATGGAGGTGGAGGAGCTCTTGTTCCACATAAATTCACTGGATTAAATGCCTCATTTTTTCCTTTAAAACTATTATATGCCCATCAGAACCAAAAATGTTGAATTTTCTGTCATCCCAATCACTTTCCTGTCAATTTTGAATTTTCTGAAACTTAAGTCACAAGAATCTAGTTGGATGAATGAACCATGGAAGTGGAAGTGTTCTTGCGTGGGAGCGTAAATCAGCCACAGAATTAGGTAATTTTTGATGGTATTGAGAATCATGAGCTCTAGTCAAATATTTTAAAGAGAAATTTTAAATTGTCTGTCCAAAATTTGATATTGAACACGACTTCATATTTTAACAGGATAATGAAGCCAAGCGTACTGCTCTCAATGTACACCGCTGGTGTCTTTATAACTGCCCCAAACTTTTGTGATAACACCTCCTCAATCAATTTATTTAGCCCAGCAGAGCATATTTGGGGAGAACTAGATTTAAAATAAAAAAACATGACATAAACACATAATGGGAAGTAAAAATAATAATCACAGAAGCATGGAGGTAAATCGATGCAGAAATTACAAAAACTCATTAAATCTATATCAAGATGTCCAAAAGTTGTTGTGGACACTAAAAGATATCCTATTAAGTTCTAAATTAAGAAAGAAATACAATATTTAAAGCTATGTTGAGATTTTTGTTAAGTGTTCTAAGACTTTAGTGGCGTAATTTTTCAGGAGCTTTTTGATTATTAATTTTTAAAAATAATAGTAATGCTATTTTTAAAAAAATAATTATGTCATTCCATTAAGAACAAGTTGCAGATATCATAAAAAAAATTACAATTTCTATACATTAATTTTTATTAGTCGAAATCATTAAATTTTATAGGAAACTGCAAGTGTACGAACACTTTTGGGGTTCACTGTATTTATGTACTTCATTGCATTTAAATGTAAAAAATATCATTAATTTTTTAAAAAATCGAGTTTTTGCATAAAATTTGGCATATTTAAAAAACTTTTAAAAGTAATACATATCTTTTAATTCCTAATATATAAAGATGTTCCATTATTTATGTACTGTATAAATATTATTTGAATACATTCATTAGAATTTTGTGTAAAAGATCCTAATTGCAATTTTTCATGAAAATTTTACTAAACTCGACAATTTTTATAATTATAAAACTCTCCAGAAAACAGCAAAAGGGTTGAAAATTAGTTAAACATGAAGCTAAAGAGTTTGAGCTATAATTATGGTGAGTTTAAGAAATGTACAACTAGTAGAACATTTTTCATATTGTATTTAAATCTTTAAAAGCATTGTCTGAGAAACTATGTTTTTTGGCTTCACGGTAAAGTTCACAAATGGATTTCTTTTTAAGACATTGAATTAACATTTTAAGAAAACTTTTATTTTATTTTATTTGTATTATAGACTATAATCTCTGTGTATGTATATATGCATTTTATTGCACATACAATTTGTGAGAAAAAATATGCTTTTTTTTTTAAAAAATTGACAAATTTAAAAAAAATAATGTAACTTTTATCGCTCTAGGCACAGATAATGATGTTATTTGGGTGCAGTTTTAATATTATTTGAATATATTAATTAGAATTTTCAATACAAGGTTTACTGTAACTGCATTTTTTAACTAAAAATTCCCAATCTATCCAAAATAATTTAAAATTTTGTGGAATTGTATTTTAATTCCTGACTCAAGTGTAGTATAGGGGAGAGGGCCCTTTCGATTTTTATATAGATATTATTGGTGAGATAACGAATTCATTCTGGCTTCGGGAAACCTATCGCTAAGTGAAGTAGCTTGGCGATCGATTTTGGTCACCAAAAAAATTTGACATCGCCAAGTATCTATACTACACTCGAACCTTAATTCCTAGTTCTATGCACACCCTTTTTAAAGAAAAAAAAGTGTTTTTTTAGTTGAAAATTTGTTTCAATAAAATGTTCCGAGGGTAGGCACATACCTTAAATTGATTTTTTTAAAGTAATCCTAAAAAAAAAGATTTGCCCGCTAAATTCCTATAAAAGCCTTACAATATCAAAACAATCTAGTACTCATGTGTTCGTCCGCGGGTAGCGTGGTAGAAACGAAAAATAGTTCGGAAGATTTATGAGAACTAAATTTGTTGTTGAACCCCAATCTTTAAAATATGTAGCCAGTATATTAAAAAAACTTTTTTAATCCTGAATATCTTTTTAATTTGTTTGATAGTGTTAATTAACCATTTTTTGAAATTTTGAGTACATGTAATGTCTCATATTTGTAAAGGCATGTGTTCAAATCTGATATAAACAAACTCATTTCAAATTGAGCATGTCCATGTAGTCATTTTTGAGTATTTCTTTTTTCTCCGTGCATTGAACTTATAACTGGAGTCCATCAGCTTGGGGCCCCTGGTGGTCACCAGCCGCTTAATATGCCTCAAGGTAATCAAATTCACACAAGAAGCACTCATAAACATACATGTAAATAGTTTGTAACTTTGCTTTCCTATGTTCTGCAGAGTATGATAAAGGGCTGATGTTTAAAGTAGCTTTGTATATTTAAAATACAAATAGATTTTTATTTGATAAAATAATAAAACCCAAAAAGATAGGGCCCTTGTGTTTTGGATACCTAACTATGCCACTTTTTTAACTTGATCATCGTCAATTTACTTCATTTCTAGAGGATACAGAAAATGAATTCACCGATCAACCATATCATACTGAAATTCAACGGCTTTAAAGTTCTAAAACGATTTTTCAAGCTGCTGGACAAAATTAAAATTTTCTTAGAAAAAAAATAATACGAATGTGCTGAATTAAAAGATGGACAATGGCTACAGGACCTGGCCTTCTCAGTTGAAATCACAAGTCACCTTCCTCAACTTAATCTTCGCAAACAAATGTGTCATCAACGAGAGATTCACAGTATCTTCTATATAAAACACTAATATTTTAAACATTAATTTTTTACTACTTTTATACTTTACTTTGTGAGCACTGCCCTTGCATGATATTATAGCATTATTTAGATTAATTTATTTTGATAAATATGTAGCTGAAATGTCTTGTTAAAACTATAAAAGTGAATCTTGTTTTTAAATTGACTTGCAAAACTGTTTAAAATTAATTTTAAAAACAAAAAGACAGAGTGGTGTTTAAAATCCTATCCCTTTAAAAAAGGGAGAGTAGTATTTTGCTTATATTAAAATTCTTTTTTTTCCAGTTTTCTTTTTGTAGAATTATAAAAAGTAATACCACAATGGAATTACCGAGGTATTTTTTATTTTTTAAACCAAAATAAAAAAAAGTGCAAAATTTGAAGCATTTTAAAGTTTTGGTAACCTTAAATTCTTAAATAATAATTTTGTATTATAGCTTTTATTCCCATTTTTTATATTAAAAAAACACCTTGACATCGAGTCTAATAAATGCATAATAAAATTACTTTACAAATAGTATTTTATTAATTTTTTTGAACATTATAAGTATGTGGCCCCCAATTTAATATAAAAAAGATCATGTGGCCCACAATATCATGAGTTTGACATGCCTGCCTTAGATACCAAAATATTTCTTTTCCTATTATTTAATTTGTTAATTTTTAATAGAAATAAGAAAATTTTCAGCAATTTCTCCTCAATATGAGTAGAGGAAATAGCTTTGGTGTTGATGGATATCATACAGCCTGGCATTATGGGTTTGGAAAGCTTGATATTAACCTCAAAATTCACGTCATGTATGCCGTCTCTGTTTGAATGTGAGCCTCCCCCCCCCCCCACACACTCAAAGTTGGTTCATTACAAGTGATTGTCACAAATCTAAGAAAATGAGCGATAAATGTAAATACACATGTTCAAGTTCCAATATTTTCATTTAATTAAAGATAACTGATTTTTAAAAAATTGCAATTTTATCTGTGGAAAAATATTGAGACTTACACAACACGACTATTAACACAACTGCATAGTAAATTCATAAATTTACAGACATTATGTGTGACCAACTATTCTCAAGTTTTAATCAATACATCTACAACAGATAAAATGAAAATGTATAGTTAACAAGGAGATTTATTATCACAGTAGCTTTGACACATACAAAAAAAAATTCCAAAACAAATGACATTTATTTTATAGTAAATATATTTTTATAAGTGCAAATATCAATGTAAATATTACCTTTACTAATTCTTGATATATTTAATAAATAAAATAAAAATTATATTCATTACCAATCAAGTTTTAATAATTGTACTTCAATTTTAAAAGTTTTCTACAAAATTAAGATTACTTTTCCTTCGTATCTTCATTTTCTTAAATACCTTACACTTAATATTGTAAGGGGAAAAAATTACAATAATAGTATTTAACAGTACCACTTTTAAATTTTTTAATTTATAAAAATAATCATATTTGAATTTTATACTATTCTTAAAAATATTCAAATTCTCAATGATGATTGATTTGTTTTTATCCCAGTGTTTTAGTTAACATTTAATTCTGTGCTTTACATTTAATATTAATTATAAAAAGATTTTTAAAAAAACCAGAGAGCAAATAATCTTAAGCATCAGACAAATGTTTGATATTAAATTAGGTTATAAAATACAACAAATTAATATTATGCTATATCTTCAAAGCAAATGCCTTTCAAATGAAAGGGTTTTTATAATCAAGTAAGGCAAGTTAACTTTTAACTTTTTAATTTTTAAGTTTAACTTTACATTTCATAATTAAATGCTCTTTACTTTAAAAGACAAAAATTGATAATATAAGACCTTTTCATCAAAAAATTATAATGAATCTCCACAGGATAGTATCACACTTTAAGTAGTACCTTACCTCAAAGTGGGAAAAAATGTGTACAAATTTTAGTTTTATTAACTTATTAATTGAACAATAAAAACATTGATTAGCTGAGAGGAGAAAAAGTAACAAATAAGCTGCATTGCTTCTATTTATGTGGAAAAAATTATTTAAGAGGAAACTAATGTTTTTTTATAATCTCTCAGCAAAGGCTACTGACAAAATTTTGAAATAAAAACATATAGAAGTATTTTTGTACATTTTTCAGGCACATGCCATTTGCTATTATATTGAATCAAAAGCATCTGCAAAGCAATTTGCGAGTAGAAATCATTTGATTTTTGAACAATAAGTAAAAAAAAATAATTCAATATTTATCAAATTAAAAAAATAACATGTAATAACTATATCAAATTTTTTTGGCTGACTTGATTAGTAATAAATCTGAAATTAATAAAATAAATCCAAAATTATTAACAGTCTAAAATTATTACACAAAATTCTTTCTGGGAGGTTTAAATATAAAATCTGTACTAAACTGATACACCCCCATAAGTATCTTTTAAATATAAATAAATACAAAATATAAAAATAAAACTTTTAAATTTTAAAGTAATAATACAATCAATAAAATAAAACTATTCTTTCTTAAACTTCAAGAATTAAAGCTAGAAATTTTTGCTTTCCCCCTTTATAAAAATGATTAATATGAAGGTGAAGAATGAAAAATGAAAGTAAACAAAAAAAAAAAGAAGTTTTGAAACAGAAGGTTAGATATTCCTAATTTAAACAAGAGCTACCTCATTCAAATTAAATAACAATGGCCCACAAGCAAAATAGCTGGTTTAAATTTCTAAAACAAGCAATTCACATATTTGTCTAATAAAGTACATAAAAATATATTATTCATAAAAAAATAATTTGAGCAATAATGCACTAAAACTAAATAAAAACTTTTAGAAATAACCTTCATTCCCTTCCTTTGTTTCATTGTACAGCATTAAATAAAAAATTTTATTGCATATAAGGTGGTTATAACTTCATTCTTTGAATATTACACAAGATAAAAATGTCTTCATATGCACAATTCATCCCAGTAAATCTTCTAGTTCATTTTTTGCTGAGTTACTTGGGGGCGCACTAAACTGTGGAGGGATCAAGGGTACAGATGTGTGGATACTACCACTCAGCTGGGCCAATGTGGGAGTATTTCTGTTAGGGCCCATGTTGGGAAGAAGACTGTCCAGTGAGCGCAAATCCATGCTCCCTGAAGAGCTGTTCTGGAAGTTAATTGGTTGCTGGGGAGGGCTGGAGGCCAAGGATGTATAGCCTCCAACCAAGGAATGGGGTTGTTGAAAGCCACCTACCAAGGAAAGTGGCTGTTGCGGTAGAGTAGGAGATGATCCAAAGCTTGGTGACCAATTATTTGGAATGTAATTTGTATTGGTGGTCAAGCTGAGAGAAGAGAAAGAGTCTGAGGATTTATTAGAGCCAAGTCCTCGAAGATTGGACTCGATGAGAGAAGTTGTGGGATCCCGGGTGGGGATAAGTGGTTCACCTCGTTCTCTGGAGTTCCACTTACGTTGTTGTTCCTGATTCCAGGCCAGAGACTTCTTCTCTTCAAAAGACATAGAGGAGGGCTAATAACAAAAAAGAAACAATAGAACACAAAATTGGGAAGAAAATATATTTTAATTTAAATTACATAAAAAGAAAAATAATAAATACATGATTTAAACAAATTTAGGAGCTCAAGTTTTGTATTTTAGTGTTCAATAATTTAAAAAACAACAACCCCTATTTAAATCTAATATTGTTTAGTTATAAGATTAATTTTCTTTCCTTTCCTTAAATAATTCAACATTTAGTAGATTCATGCAAAGCACAGAACTGTGTTAACAGAAACTTTTTTTTATTAATAATTAGATTTAGACCAAGCAGTTTACAAACATATTATACAATTTCATCCTCTTACAGAGTTCAAATTTCTATGCAAATGCAAATTTTTTTACTTATATGAATTTTCATTTTTATTTCTGGTTAACATGAAAACTTCATGGGTTTACATTTTGAAGATATTTTTGTCAATATATTTGCGAATAAGAATTGGCATGAAACTAAAAAATTAAGGCAAGATAAATGATCATAATAAAGTAAAACAGATATGTACTTTTATATAAGGTTTTTCACTCGACTGTTGATTTTTCAAGATATTACTTGAAGTAGTTTTATTTGCATTCTCAAAAGAAGACAGTCCAAGGTTTTTAAACATATTATCAACCTGTAAGGAGAGAGCAGCAGTTACATTGAAATGATTTTTAATTATACTTAGACAAACAAAACTAACAAGGTAATTTACACCCAGAAACAAACTGACTTACAGGTGGTTTGCTTGCCTCCATATTGAAATCCGGCATGAGGCTTTGATTTCCTGGTACCATCTGTGTCATTTCAAGAGTGGAACTGAAATAAAATTTTATTTTAAAAACAACACACACACATATAATCCCATAAATTAATTGTAAATAGAGAATCAAATGCAATTTAATTATGAACAACAATTACTATTACTCAATATAAAATAAACAGAAAGTAATGATTTACCATGATATTTAAATTGAACTCCAAACTAAGGTTTCTGTGTGATTTTATGGTTTCTTCCATTCACGAGCATACAACAAAATTTTGAAAAGTTTAAAAACAAGTTATTTTTAAATTATATCAATAATAATCTATATAAATAATAATGTAAATGTAGGTTTGTTCGAAGCCTTAAATCTCCGAAAATACTCGACCATTTCTTCTGAAATCTTGAAATAACGCTGCATTTGAATATGAAAGGGGTTTTATGTACTTGCATTTTGCTCTAAATTTTTTTAAATTTAATTTTTTAGTGATATTTTCGTGCTACAACATCATACAATGCACGCTCCCTTCTGAATGTGATAATTTATACTTTACACAGTTTTTTCGGGATTATTACATATTTTTACTATAGTTATGCTTATTGATTGCCATATTTATCAATTTTTTTGTTCTTTGATGTGTAATTAGGATTATTTTTTTGAATAAATAATTTTTTTTAAAAAAAGGTAAAATATACTACTTATTTTTTTTTGAAGATTGGTTTAAGAAAACATAATCAATGCTTTTATCACTCAACCTAGTTTTTAGCTTTGTTATGTATAACCCTGCAGCAGAAAATACTCTCTCAGCAACAGCTGATATCTGAGGAATTGTTTTTAAGGCCTCACCCAGTTTCATGTTTGATTGGCTGGCATTGAGAGGGGGAAAGGAAAATTTCATTGGGATAAAGTTATACTCTCAAAAAGATTGTGCAACACCAGGTAAGCGGAGGAAAAACATACCCATCCAACGGAGTAAAGAGGTGGAAGATATTTCAAAAGAAGGAAATTTAGGGACATTGATACAAAAATCCCACACACACCAGGAAATGCTGATACCTAGAGGGAAAGGAGAAATTTCCCTAGGCATATAAAGTTATACACTTGTAAAAGCCTGTGCAACGCCGAGCCATGCAGCTAGTGTATATATAAATACTTGAAATTTTTTTAGTTGCTGCAATAACAATGATGCTCCTTTAAAACATTAATTATTGTATTTAAGAGATTTTATTTGTGTAACTGATTTCTTGTTTATGAAATAGCTATATTTTTGTTACATAAGAATAACGAAGTATTAATACAAGAACCTCATATAAAAATGTGGTTAAAAAATAATAAATAAGAAAAATTGTGATATTTTTAAAAAAATTTCTCTCATAAACAGTTTGGGGATTCATTCCTTTCTTCAAACTGCTAATTCAATTAAATAGTTTATAATGCAAACGAGTATCCAAAAAATAAATAAATAACAATTTTAAATATAAGTACTTGCAATATTGACATAAATCAAGATATCAGAATAATCATGCTGGTATAGCTTATGAAATTATGTTCTTTTAAAAACTAAATATTTTTAGTTAAAGAAGTGATGTTTGAACAAGTTTCATGTATTAACTCTTTCCTACAAAAAGTTACAAAAATTCTCCCTAATTCTATGTGGGTGTTACTGTGCTCCAGCAATGGCATTCAATAAATTACAAAATAGCTGCAAATTTATCTTTGGAGTTATCTTTCAGATTTTTTTGTAATTCTGTAAATGTCCATAGTTCTGGAGATGTTTGTCAAATAAGGTCCATTACAAATTTATCAACTTCCATCTACTTAAAAATTGATGAATTTATTTAGTAGCACAGAGTGCCGCTCAGAATTGAGCCGCATGGCACGTAGCCACCCCCTGTTTGTTCAGTTAATACAGCAGGTTAAAATGTGAAATTTAATTTTTCATTGCTTTAAATCCACCTATTCTTCCTTTAAAAATCGTTTATTCAGGAAAAATTAAACTATTTCGTACTCTACAGCATTTATCTAGAGCAGTGGTCCCCCAACTGTGCACCGCAGAACTCTGGGGTTTCACGAGTTGCAATAAAAAAATCGGAAAGAAAAACTATAATTGTGTAGTCAAAAAGAATTCACGTTCTCTATGAAACTTGAATAACCATAAGTATCTAAAGCTGATCCCAGACATTACAAATAAAAATTTTATTTTTACATAATTTAACTTTATTTTGTAATGATTTTTAAACTTTTATTGTTATACACTAAACAAACTTTAAAACTTTTTTTTTCTTGAACAAATTAGATTATGAATATACTATTGTTTACTGTCCCGATTTCCATGAAGTAATTTTATACTAATTAGTACGTTTTGCAATCTTTTACATTTGTGAGGGAAAAAACACCTATAATGAAGAAAAGGGGAAAATTTATTGACATCAGCACAGATTCAATGCTAAAATTTCTTAAATTTTTGGTTGCTTATTTATGCAAAATTCACAAGAATTTCTCACACAGCTATAAACATTTTAATGCCATTCACAAAAATGTATTTAGTAAGTGAAAACTATTTCTCAACATGAACTAAGAGTGGCTAAAAAACAAAATATAAAAACGAATTAAATGCAGAATAGGGAATGCTACTACAGATAATTTCAAGATCCGAACTTTGACAGTTTGTAAAAAATTGCAAACACATATCCCAGCTACGAAATATGATGCATACGTAGGTGACATTTGGATCACAAATTAATATTATCAATGAATAAATAACATTAAAGTTACATCATAAAATTTTTTTAATAAAAAATAAAATACTTTTTTAAAATTGTCTTTACATATATCAAAAATATGTTGATACACTTTAAATATTATTTTAAGATATATTCTTTTAAGTGTGTGAAATGGGATTCCCCCCAAAACATCTTACAGTTCTAAGGGTTCCAGAAGTTGAAAAAGTTTGACGGATGACCTATGTTCAGAAATGAGAACTCTTACATGGTTAAGATTCACTGCTGAAGGAGGGTGACAATCATAAGACTAGCAAAAGAGCGAACACTTCTTTTGCTAGTTTTATGATTGTCACCCTCCTTCAGTACCCTGTGTGTCCCTTTCCGCTGAAAGGGGAGAATTTTATTGAAAGGAGTACCCAAGAGAGAGAAATTTACTGCCCATCTTGGGAATCTTTAGACAAATATTTGTGCCAAAAATTTTGAAATAGCCAACGCCATCTAGATGTCATGTAAGGTGTTAAATTAATGGCAGGAAAGGGCCTTAATAAATTCGGTGTGAACGCTCATAAATTGCAGCAGTGTGGTCAGCTAAAATTTACATTGAAGGTTGAAATCCACAGTCAAGTTAAAGCTAACTACTATTTCAGCTCTGTGTTATTCCTCAGAATGAAGTATAATTCCCGGGATTACAAAAAGTATGGAAATCTTATGATTTCCCAGTAACTCAGGAAAGAAATCCTACTCCTCGCCCTTTTTGGTTCAGCTTCTTTTTTTACATTTTGATAATTTTTATGGGCATATTTATTGATTTTAGTCAGTTTATGCAAATGTTTAATAATATTTTTCAGACATTAAGTAAGATTTAATTCTAATAACAAATGATCCCACTGAAAGTAATAGACTAATGATCACAATAACTCTTTCTATTTTTCAGAATTATTAGTTTCTAAAGTTTTGCAGTAATTCTAAAAACAAATTAAATGAAATGAACAATTATTAGAAATTAGGGAAAATTAGAGCAAACTAGCAAAGTTACTTGGTGCATAACACTTTAATACAAAATATTAAGTTTTCCTTCAAGATAAGCAATACTCGCTACAATCAGTTAAGCTAATAGGAGCATTAATCGACAAAATTAAGAAAAATCAAAAAAGAAATAATTAAAAACATTACCCATGTTCCTGTCGAATCGAGTTCAGTTGTTCAAGTTTTGTCTTGTGCTCTGCTTCTACAAAATTCACCATTTCTTTTACAACAGTCATGATAGCATTAAACTGAAATACACATATATTTATAGTTAAACATGACTAAAACATTCAATTTTCTGAAACAGACACAAAAATCTCTTCTATGAAGATTGGACTTAATTTTGCATGGCTATAATTATTAGATTGTGATGACCAAGTATCTTAGGTGACCCAAGTATACACACAAGGGTTGTAAATCAAATTCATGTCTGCCAATGCAAAAAATTTAATCTATGTACATATAATAATTGTTTTATCAGTGTAATTATTTTTTTATTTAACTACTTTTAAGAATTTATGTACTTATGATTGAAGATCAAGAAAAAGGTATATTAGCAATCCATAATCAAATTTCAAGCAAAGTTTTATATTTTAAATATGAAATTATAAGCAAAAATTTATCAAAATACTCCTTGAAACTCTCTTTTAAAAGTTTGTATATTAGACAAAGGTATATTCAGGCAAATTTAAGTCAAATTATTCTTTAAAAAGACGTGATGATAGTTAAGATATAATACAATATTACATATTCATTTATGAATGAAATGTATAAAACTGAAAATACTGCCAAATGCATTATAAGAAGTTTTTTGATCATTGCCTAGGTGGATTTATAGCCTTAAACAAAACGTCTTATTAAAAAGGAGAAAAAAAATCTTCAAATAAAAATCATGAAACAAAACATTTAACTTTACCTAAAATTTCACATAAGCATAAATGCTTAAAATATAACTTAAAAAGTTTTATTTATCCTTATGTGGTGTATTTAACTGTTTCCAGTTGGTGTATTATACTGCATTCACTGTTTTCTAGCTTTTTCAGCTGAAGTACTACTGTGCAGGAAAGATGTTGGTTGGATCAAGAAAAGAATTTCTGCTACTGTAGTAGCAGAAATTCACAATAGAATGTGCAAAAACACATTAACAATGCAGGTCTCTATGCAAGACAAACAGTTGTGTGTATCCCTCTGGACCTTCAGCAGAGATGTGCCTCTTTATGTTGGGCAAGAGAACCAGTTTCCTGGACCAGACTGAAAAGGGCTTCCCTACACTCTTCACATATCCTTCCATGCTCACAATATTCATCGCTAAGAAAGAGTCACATTTAAACAAAGGATGTTGGGTTTTTTTTTTGTATAAATTATACAAACTACATGTAAGCTGATTCAGCAGAATCGTTTTATTAACAATAATTGAAAATAAGAAATAACTTTATGCATGCAAATACATGTGGCATAGAATGGAGAGAGTGATTTAACTTTATCTCATAACTTGTAGAATACCACTGAGAATCGCTTCCCATGCCACAGGTTGCTGACCCGAGCACTAGAACATATTTGGACTACCTTGGTAGACATGTTACTGCTTTAAATTCCCTTCCAAGATCAGTCTAATGGGAAGGGTTATTCAGCATCTGGTATTTGCTTCTGATTTTGATCTGCGACAACTTAATCAGTACTGTGAAAAGTTGATGCCGCATATGAACTGCAGTCAGGATTGAACACATTCCTTATCAGAATCCATGTTTGTAATGTTTCTATGACATTTTTCTCTTAAAAAAACTGTGATACACTGCTTTCTTCAAGAATGGACTTTTTTATGGAGTGTATTTTTTGTTGTAAATCATGTTTGTTTTAAATTTACACAAATTTCTGTGTTGCACTCGATAAAAAAAACACTTAGTATATATGTATATACACAGACACACACACACTTCCTCAAAAATGTCTTGTTTCTATGTTCCTTCAGTTTCAAATTAGAGACATGATATACTTTAATTTTTAAAAGCCAGCATACATAATACTTATCAGTGTTCATGTTCCTGTGATGTATAATGTGTTCAAGTATCATGATATCAAATAAAATATGGACAGAATTAGGAATATGCAGTTGATCATTTAAAACCCACAAACAACACAACTTAAAAACTTTTAATAATCCATTAACAATTAATGACATACCTGATTTAATGTTAAGCCATTCTCTATAGATAAAGGCATAAGGAAAGGAATAATCTTGGTTGCCATAATTTCCTTTGTTATACCTAATTTTTTGTGTGACATCGTCAGCTTCAATATACCTGTGGGGACAAAATGTCTTTATAACATTTGAACTGCTTAGTAAAAAGTTGTTGGAAATAAGTCTAAAAAAATGGGGGGGGGGGATCTTTCTTTAAAGAGTATGGCTACATTGATTGGGGTTCGAGGATTTTATGCAAATCAGTCGTAAACAACAAGACAATTCTTTAAGAGCGATGAGAATTTTATTGTCGAAAATCAATCCTTGAAATACAGGATTCAACAGCAAAATTTGCAGAATAAATATCAGAAGGATTTCACACCTTTAATAGCACTCATACACAGTAGGCAATGTCTAAAATACATGTATGTATAAGCTTATTCACAAGCAAAGCCAAGCTAATCACTGGTCAAAACAATGCTCACTAACTGCTGGTTAAAACAAGACTGACTTGTTACTGCGAGTATCGCTCTATTTATAGCTGTGGTGGAAACTCTGAGAAAGATCCGCTTGCATCATAGATTCTGAAATTAGCAGATTTTCCCACTAATTTCTAGAAGAATCCAGAGGGTCCTGAACTCACCAATATGGTCGCCAAAAATCTATCTGGCTTTATTGCCAGATTGATTTTTGGCGACCATGTTGGTGAGTTGGCTCTATTGCCAAGATTTCACCAAATTCCTACTGAATCGCCATTATAATGTAAGGGACGGTGTTGCTAGTGAATATTACAATTTTAACTTAAAAAAATATAGCAGAGTAATATAAATACATTACACATTCAATATAGATTGTTTATACTATTTTACAAAATTTGTAACAGTATTTATTTAATTTATTACTTATCTCTTTATTAAATTTAAATTCCTTCACTATATTGTTCTCATGCTTGTTATCAGGGGTAATTTGAGCCTGCTCATTTACATATATCCAATGGACTGTAAATTGTTTTGCTTATATATGCCGCCAGGTGGTCATGTTATATATAAAGGTGGTATGCCTGTGATCTAAGTTATGGTTCTGATAGAGTCCAAGTATGTATATGAATTTCCTCATATAGCTAAAAGTGTAGCTAGTTTTTTTTTTAAAAAACCCTTAAAGCTTTATTTAATTTTGTTTTACAAAGTACATTGTTTACTTTGTGTTTTATTATCTTTCAAGCGCTGAGCTACGATCAGCTACATATAAGAAAGTTATAGATTCAAAGTCGCTGTAAGCATATTTTAAGGATTGAGATTTACAGAGATGGGGGAGGTCAGCTCTGAAGGAATGGAGCTATGAGTTTTTAACACGCTTTTATAAGTTTCACTTGCATGTAACGGAATCTTAGAACTCTATTTTTACCCACTTAAAAAGATCGGATTCATTCGAAATTTCGCACACTTGTCAAGGACCAATGACAATACAATAATTTCCTAATTTTGTTCCATTGTCCTTTTCAGGATCGTCAGGAATAAGGATAATCATATTTGGCGACAAATCGATATATCACATCCAGATTTGGCTACTTATTGCATATATCATTTTTAAATATGGCAACTAGTTCCATATACCATTTTCAGACATGGCGACTAATTTCCTACATCATTTCCAGATTTGGCGACTAAAAGAATAAGGTATAACCCTAAAGTGTTTTGAATTTAATGCTAATTATATATGCAAGTATAAAATACACTTGCGGTTAAAAGAAATAAAACAAACAAAAGAAGTGTTCTATATCTGAAAAAGTGGAGGGTGGGTGTGTGTTAGCAATTTCTAACCATAATATAAACATTTTTCCTGAAAATGAAAATTAAAAAAAAGGCTCAAGCATGTGAAAAAAAATATTAATTTGCATTCTAACTGCTAAATATTTTTTATTTTTATAAAGCAATACGCTTAGAAATGATGATACAAATTAACATGAAAGGAACATGTTTAAAAAGTGAAAAAACGATTGACACTTAATATTACCATGCTTTTACTAACTCGCTTTCTTTAATGTCTGTCCAGGTAGAACTTTGTAATTGATTTTAAACTGCATGACTTTCCGAGGAGCTAGAGACTTGAAATTTGGACAATAGCTGAGAAGTGGATAACAATGCATGAAATTGTGAAAAAAGAAAACGAAAAGGAGGAATTTTATACTTTTCAGTCCGTTATAAAAACATGGTACATTAAAAAATTTTTTAATTCGAACTTTTTCTTCTTTACACACTTTTATTTGTTTGACCTGTTCAAAAGAGACGGAATCTAATATAACGATCCGAGGCCTCGTAAACGGAGAGAATGAATACACTTCAGACCCGTTAATTAATATCCATTGAAGAGCAAGACTAATTCCACAGCCACGTAATTCCAGCTTCAAATATCAAACTCAAGGATAAATTCAACAATGAATAAATGATAGTTTAAAAAACATGCTTTTATGGTAGTTCGAACTAAAAAATGAAAAATAAATTATAGTTTGAAAAAAAACTAAAAAACACGCTTTTATACTGAATCGAACTAAAAAGTAAAAAAATAATTTTTAATAAAGAATAAAATGATTAACGAGAAAAGGAATGTCATTGAGGTAAAAGCGTGGGGTGTTCTATAAATGTATCAATTGTTATAATTTCTAACTTCTATTCCGAATAGCTGAATTAGTGTAAAAATGTAGTACAAAGCACCCCACGCTTTTACCACAATGACATTCCTTTTCTCATTAATCATTTTATTCTTTATTAAGAATTATTTTTTAGTTTTTTTTCAAACTATAATTTATTTTTTATCACTGCTTCTGTAGCGTGAATGTGCATCAAGGTCACCAACGAAGGTTATTAATTTCTACATTTTTTTTTCAAAGTAAATGACAGTAAGGAAAATTATTTATATTAAGAGATGCTAAAAAAGGCAGTATACACGTTTATATAAAAGTGGTATGCCTGTGATCTAAGTTATGATTCTGATGCCCCCCCCCCTCCTAAGTATGTAAATGCATTTTCCTCACTCAGCTACAGATGTAGCTTTTTTTTTCTTTTACAAAAAAATCCCTTAAAACTTTATTTTGTTTTTTAATCAAAAAAGTATATTTATTTTATGCATCATCATCTTTCAAACACAGCATTAGGATTAATTACATATAAGAGTAGATAAGAATTATGGTAGCTATTTTCTTCACCTAAGACTCCCATCAGAACAGCTGGCTCTTTTGAAGGTATTTGAGGGAGGAAGGGAAGGATTTCATCCAGAACCAACCACTTATCGAGATGTTCCAAAAGTTTCCCCACACACACTAAGCAGTTTACACGCACCTGTCATGAAATAATTATTGAAATATACACATACTTTTTTCATAGTTCAAAGATGCTATGACAATTGTAAATAATATTCATGCAAATAATGTAATTGAAAAAAATGAAACAGCATTAATTTCTATCAAAAAATAAATCTAAACAAAGATATTTTTTAATTACAAATTAAATTCATGAAATTTAATATTATAAGCTTGTTAAATTTTTTTCACTTCTCTCCCTTTCCTATAGCATTTTCTTTCATTATGTGGTGTGAAAAACAATTTTCTAAAACAGTATCAGACCCTACAGCTCAATCATTCAATAGAAATTATTTCACACTTAACATACATTTTATACTAAAGAGAATACTTGTGATTGTATTTCATCTTAATAGACAAATAATAATATAAAAATAATTCCATATATGTTTATAATTTTTTTTGTTTATAAATCAAATTTTTTTGTTTTTATAATATATTTGTGATGTTATAAATAAATAGCTACAATAATATGCCTTTTCTTTTCTGAAGAAAAAGAAATTACTACTATGGTATTTTACTTAATAATAATGTATTTGAGAGATGCTTCCATAAATATTTTATAATGGTCTAGTGTTGATTGCTTATGATAAATTCACACACATAAGCTATTTTAAAGTTTCAATACATATCAAAGCTATGAACTTCATTACAGAAACAATTAAGAAATCTTTTTCAAGTAACCATTTTTGTTTTTATAAATACAGTTTTCATAAAAAAAGTTCTTTGCTATAACTGGTAAGTGCATCAATATTATTTGGAATGAATAAAGCATTTAATGACTTATGCATCACATATTTTTAGACATTTGAGAACATTTTGTTCTTTAGTTTGGTTAAAAAATATTTCAAAAAGTATATAAATATATGATATAAATATGTATAAGATGTTTAAAATTCACAATTATTTTTAATAAATTTAATTTCTCCAGCTTCCATTAACTTTATAAATGAATTATAATTTTCCATCTTTGATAATGCAATATCTAAACATTTATTAATAATGTATCACATAACAGTTTAACATTACATAAAGAAAACATTTAAAAAATTAACTGATTTTTTTATTCTCTGGTATCATAAGAGGAAAAATAAAAGAGTCTAAAATGCACAGCATAGCTTCCAACTGTACTCCAAATTTATGAAATATTGAGTGATTAACTGTAATTTCAAGATCTGTAAACATCAACTTAAGTGATGTGAAAATTTTCAAATACCTTCATAATTTTATTCCTACGGAAGCCACTCAAGAGACTGCTTCAATTAAACAGATGTCACAATTTTCACTCCTAAGTCACTAATTTTTAAGTACTATACTCAATAGGCAAACTCAATTAGACAGGCAAATTTTTTCCCCAATGCAGCAGGCAATAGACATTATCCTTATGCCGAAAAAAATGAGTGTAGTGATTTAGAAACTGATAGGTATAAACTTTTATAACCATTTAAGGCAATTTGTTTAATAAAGCATCATAATAATAAATTTTCTGAAGCTTTAAAAGAAATTTGTGATTTTTCAGAGGTGGAAAAAATGAATGACAAAATTAAAAGCCTTGACTCTAAGTTCAGATTCTTCAAGAAATTGCTCCCAAAACCAAAAATGAAACTTTATACAGCCAAATCTACATTAAAAAAAAGATTAGAAGATACATAATTTGAAAATTTTTTGTGGATGCTGCAACAGCAGCAAGGGAAAAAAAATGTTAAATCACATTTGGTTTTCTTGTTTGCTAGCTAAACAATGAATAGAAAAAAGAATCAAGTTTTTCAATTATTACTACGTAAAACACCACCAAATGAATCTGTATTATTTGCAATTTGATATAACATTAATAACAGCAGTAATCTTAAAAAAACTTATTCAATACCAATAACAGGCACAAGAAGGCAATGCATTGCAGAAGAAAAACTAAACTTATTTATATCTTACAATGATAGAAAATTGATTGGAAGCCTCAATAAAATTTCTTTCAGTCGAGCATTAATTCAATAATAATTCATTACAATTCTGTAATCTTTAATTTTACAACCATAAATGTAAAAAAAAAAAAAGCTTTTTTAAAAGATAATTATGTTACTAAAATTGGTAGTATTTTTTAATTTTATAAAGATACTTTTTGTTACATAATGAAGCTTTAGTTTTTTTAATACTTAACTTTAATGGTTGTTTACATAACATATTAAAACATACAGGAAATGTTATTGATTTGCATGCAAACTTTTATTTAAGACAACCTTACAGCAGTACAAAAACAAGATTTCATTACCAAAGGGTTGATTATCTTTTCCTTCTAAAAGTACAATTTCATTATTCATTCAGAGTATACATAAATATTACATGTTTATGTAAAAAAAATAATACAACTGGAAAAAAGAGTTGCAAAATATACTTTTAAGCAATGTAGCAGAAATTCTGAAACTAGTCTGAATATTAAAGTGGTTATTATAAAATCTATGGACTGTTTTTTTTTTTTAAATATAAGCAAAGAAAACTTTATTTTTACAGCTCATTTAAATATGCTTCTTAGTTTATCATTTGCAGAAAAATTTCTACAAAAAAAAGATTACCTTATATATAAATACTTCAAAACTATTTAATATGACATCAGCAATACTTCATATTACTATGTAATTTATAAATAAAAAAAAACTGCTAATCTTTTGTTTGTTTACACCTATGAGCTAATAAGTTTACAATAAACTTCTTATCCCTCATAACCAATACTCCAATATTCTGAGCACTCAAACTAGCTTTTCCATTACATTCAATATTAAAAGAACTTGATAACACTTTAATAGTATTTTACTCATAGAAAATGATAAAATATACTCTCAAAAATAAAATTAGTTTTTCAATTAGTCTTATATTTATTGATTGTACATGTGAGATATTGACAATTTCTGAAATACAAATCATTATGATTAGCTAAGAAATCCCCCCTCCCCCAATATGTCCAAAAATTATTTGCATAAATACATTCCCCCCCCCCTCAAAATTCAACATTATTAAAAATATAAGTAGATTTTATTCAAATAATGAAAACAAAATACTGTGTAAAAATACCAGTCTTATATAGCAATTACACAATATATAGCAACGGCAATATTTATGAAAAAGTGATTATGCTCAAATTAGAACAGCATGAATTTATCAGCAATTGAAATAAAAAAAAAAGAAAGAAAAAAGAATTGAATAATAAACTTACTGAGAGGTAACTGGTTGTTATGCACAGTTTCTTGATCCGAGGCAAAAGAGCATTCTTCATAGCTGAGTATTCAATAAGACTAGCAAATTTAGGTATAATACTCAGACAGAGCTCCTACAAAATTAAATGAATTAATATTACAGACAAGTATGTAATTTTACTACATTATTTGATCAAAGTCTTTTTTTTATATGAAAAATACATTAAAAACATAACTTTCAAAATTGCAATTTTCAATGTTCTTTTATAAATATTTTTACAAACGTTAATAAAAT
Organism: Trichonephila clavata; assembly: GCA_019973975.1. Taxonomy (NCBI): domain Eukaryota; kingdom Metazoa; phylum Arthropoda; class Arachnida; order Araneae; family Nephilidae; genus Trichonephila; species Trichonephila clavata. Next base: position 181,759 of record BMAO01032505.1, on the reverse strand, counting down.
TTAATCAACATTCAACAGACAGAAAAAATAATTTGAAACTATTCTATTCAGTTATTTAACTATAGTTAAAAAAATAATAAAGCAATAAAATGATCAAGTGCAATAAATCTAAAATAATTACTTGTATTTGCTGTGCATCTGATTCTAAAGCTCTGTAGATCATAGGCAAAACATGATTAGCAATGACAGCTTGTGGACATTTTGACAAAAGGAGTTCCATTCTTTGCATGAATATTAAAGTAATCTAAAAGGATGATACATTTCAGAAATGTTTTGAATAGAGAACAATTTAACTATATTTTCATCCAATTATATACTTTACTCAAACGTTTTGTTTAAAACTATTTTAAATATAAAACCATTTTAACCTTTTTTTTAAGTATAAAAGTGTATTTGTCAAAATGATGACTTAAAATTAGAGAAATCTCAGCTGAAACATGCAACAATTCATTCTTTTAAATTATAAATTATTTCTCCCTCCAAATAAAGTACCTGAGTGCATGAATTATTATGTATCAAACTGTAGTTTTGTTAGAAGGGAATGTGAATCAGTTAGATGGAATTAGTGGTAAATATGAGACAAATGTTAATTCAGAATATCTTTCACATCAACATTTTATTTATAGCACATTAACTAACTGAAATTCTATTAAATTGCCAGAAAACAATTCATATTAGCCAAGAAATAAATTACAAAATACACTGTCTGCAAAAAATAATTGTCAAATAAGAATTATATATATTATTAAAATCTTAAATGCATACACAAATAAATAAATAATAATTAAGTTTATTTTAATTATATTTTTAAATATGTAAAAATGCTTTCCATTTTATATTAAATCAGTTGCCCAGAAAAAAGGTAAGAGTTAAATTTCCTCTACACCCTCCCTCTCTAGCAACAGCGATACTAAATATAATCTTTGAGATGGTCAGGAAATCTAACATGTCTACCAGACTTTTGTTACTTGTAAGTTTTTACTTTTAGAGTTCAATGTTGATTTTGAGACTTTCAGCTCCATCTTTGACAAAGAATTCTGGTTTTGTGATCAATAGAAATTCTCTTAATTAAACCATTGACATCAACGTTAAAATTTTTTTTTTCTTTTCTGTGTTTAATGGCATAAGGTCCAAGGTAGGTAGGCCGCAAAGATGATGTAGCTGCATTATTACAAATGAAAACATTGGAACAACTAGATAATTCTGAAGCCACAAAAATTGTTTTTCTTCCATGTGCAATGGTTGGAATTAATTTAAGTTCACGAATTACAGTTTGGAGATGACAGAAGTTCTTTTTTTTCCTCTAATGGGGCTGTGGATTAGTATTTCTTCCTTTGCAAACCTAGTACATTCCCTAGGAGCTGGTACCACTTTTTAGTGTGGCGCCATATAGGCGATACCAATTGCCACAAGTAATTTTGACGCCCAGTTTCCTCCTCAGGGGGACCTGAGCTCTGTCGACGCGAAATTTGTACTTCGGAATTTAATTTTGCAGAGAGCATCCAAGCCAAACGGACACTCAAGGGATTTTTTACATGCCATATAATCATACAACATGGAAGCTGTCTATTTTCTGCATCATAAAAATCCACCAACTTGGGCCAATGTTTAATTTCATTAGAAGCTGAAAAATTTTCCCCCAGCAACTTAAGTGGTAAACCATATACCAGTTCTGCAGACGAACAACCTAAATCTTGCTTTATAGCAGAACAAAAGTCAAACAAAACCAGTGGTAGGTTTTCAACCCAAGTCAATGATGAGAGATGACTGCTTTAATGAAACAATGCGATCGCTCAATTAGTCCATTAGTCTGAGGATGATATGCAATAGCTGAGCTTGCTTTAAATCCTAGATATTTTGCCAAGGTTTGAAAAAGTTGACTTTCAAATTGTATTCCTTAATCTGTTGTAATTTTTGCAGGAATTTCAAATTGGGAGACCCATTTGGAAATTAGAGATTTTGCAACAGTTTGGTCTTGCAATGAGATAGATTCAATCCAATGAGTGAATTTGTTAGTCACAGTGAGGAAATATCTATACACTTGACATGTTGGCAACGGTCCTACAATAACATTTAGGTGTTGAATCTTTCATTAAGTACAGAGATTCTCTCTACAGCAGAATCTGGATTTTCAATTGTTGACATGCAACACATGCTCAAGTCCACTGTTGGCAATCTTTCTTCATGTTAGGCCAGATGTATTTATCTGTAACAAGTTTTGTAGTTGCTCTTATTCCTGGATGTGAAAGCTGATAAAAAGTTTCAAAAGCTGTTTTTCAGAAATCTAAAGGTTTATATGGTCCGATTTTTTTCCATAGATACATCACAATATATTTCCTTTGGAGAATTCAAAAATTTCAAGTTCTAGAATTTTTAGATTTGGATTCTATCTTAGAAGAATTAGATCAGCATCTTCTTGTGTTTCAGCCAAACTGACATAGTTTAAAGGTAAGGGAAAATTAACTGTACAAATTCTAGATAAGGTATCTGCTCTGCTTTGCTGTCTCTACCAAAAATAAACTGAATATTTGTTGTGTACTGTCCAATGAAAACTAGGTAACAAAACTGTTGTGGATTTGCTTTTGCTAAATCCTGTTATTAAAAAAAAAAATGATTTGTGATAATTATAAAAGAGCATTCTTCTAAAATGTATTTAAAATACTCGACTGCTAAATAAATGGCAAGAAGTTCTTTATCATATGAACTATATTTACTTTAGGATGGTGTTAATGACCAAGAAAAGGAACTGAGTGGTTGTTTAAGTTCATTCACTTCTTGCAGAAGTACACCTACCATCGCTGTATCCAATGAATCTGTTAATAATGATAATTTGCATCAGGAGCAGGGTGAGCTAAAAATGTGACTTTGCATGAAGTATCTTTAAGAATTATGAATGCTGTTTTTGATTTTTCTATCCAAAAAAGGAGTTCGGTACTGTTCCTTTCGTGGCCTACTAACATTTCTGTGAGTGATTGCTGAATTTTGGCACAATTTGGAATGAATCTGTGGTAGAAATTAGCCATTCCCAAGAATCGACCCAAGCTGGTAGCAGATTTGGGCTCATGAAAATTTTAATTACTTCGACATTCTCTAGAACTGGTTTTACTCCATTAGAAGTAATTTTGCAACCCAAGAAACTTATTTTGGAGACATCAAATATACATTTAGAAGGGTTAATGCAAAGTCCATATTCATTAAGTCTGAAATAGTATTTGTAGATGTTTTTTATGTGTATCCTCATCTAGCAGCAAAAGAAGAGGAAGCAACGAGAATGTCATCCAAGTAACAAAATAAAAAATCTAATCCAGAGATAACTGTGCTCATGAATCTCTGGAAAGTTTGAGCTGCATTTCATAAGCTGTATGTCATGAAAAAAAAATTCAAAAAGTCTAAAGGGAGTTGTTATGGCATTTTTTGGAAAATATGATTCATGAATCTGGATTTGTTGATAGACTCTGATTAAAATCTATGGAGGAAAATTTTTTTAGCATTATTAAACATGTGGAGAAAATCTGTAAGATAAGGTATTGTATATCTGTCTGGAATTGTCCCATTATTTAAAGCTCTGTAATTCCCACATGGCCTCCAGTCCCCTTGACTTCTTCAAAACAAGATACAAAGGACTAGCCCAAGTATTTTTTGATGGCATTCAGAGTCCTTGTTGCAACAAAAATTTAAATTCTTTCTTGGCTGCTTTCATTTTCTCAATTGACAGTCCATGTGTCTTAGCAAACACAGGGGGTTTGCTAAGTTCGATAAAATGTTCTATATTATGATTTGGGCACAAAAGATTTGTAAAATCAAAGAGGATGGCTTCATACAAATTTGGTTTTATGCTTGAAATTTGTGATTTTATATTAACATGAGGCAGGCATTTTGTAGTCAGTGATGGTTTTCTACCAATAAGACAATTATTTTTAGAATCTATAAGCAGGTTGAAATGACTATTATTGGTCTATTTGATTCCTATTATTGGTCTATTTGATTCTTATTATTAGTCTATTCACATCAGCAATCACAAATATCCAGTTGAAAGGCCTGCACAAACCAATATTTAGACATGATAATTTTTAACCGTAAGTTTTTATTTCCTGCCTGAATAGAAGGGAAAACAGAAATGTCAGCACCGAAATCTATGAGAAACAATATATTGCTGATTCTTTATCAAAAATAAACAACTTAGGTCCATTCCATAACTATCTGCCACCTTAGAGAGCAGGAGAGTTGGTTTAAAGCTTTTAAATCACCTGGTTGGATTTTTAATGTCATCTTGCACGGTTGCAAGTATCTGAAAGCTTTATCGGCAATTTTTTTTTGTTGATAATAGCAGATCCTATTGCTATTGGAAAAATAATGTCTTCCTTGTGCTCTTGAATGAGATCTTGATATTTGGCAAGGCTGCCGATTGGTGAGGCTTGATTGGTGATTCAATTTTGAAATTTGTAAGGAAAGTTCAGAAATCTGATTCTCCAATTTTTTTTAAGGTGAGATTATTCGAAGTATTTTCAATCAAATTTGTATTATACATCGGAGGATTTAATTCCGATATTTTGTGGAGAAGAGCAGGGAGTTTTTAAAAATTGTTATCATACATGGACAAAATGCTTCCCTTATTAAGGGGATGCAGTATGATTCAATTGACTAAAAATGAAATCTAATTTTTTTAGCCTAAATTATTCTTTAAATACTTTTCCGTAACCTCACAACATTTGAAAGCTCTAAACTTAAAAAAACGCAGAATTATGAAAGCTTTTATGTTCGTTTTTATTCACATTCACATTTGTCTTCATTTAAAATGCTAAATGCTTTTTTTTATTGCGCCTAATGCTTTGAATTTTTTTACCTATTGCTAAGAGTACATGTAACAGAGAAGTTGGAGTGCATTCTTGAATCAAAGCAATACTTATTTTTCTAAAAATGAACTCAGAATTTATACATTTTTAAGGAATTTTCAATAAGCAATCATAAAAAGAAATATTGTATGAATATCAATCATGTTATTGAAAACCCATACCAACTACAAAATAAATTGTCTGATAAAAAATATTTGGCAAATAGGAATTATATTATTAAAATATTAATACATACTCAAATTAATAAATAAATAATTAAGTTTCTTTTAATTATATTTTTAAATATACAAAACATGTTTTCCATTTTAAATTAAATCAGTTGCTAAAAAAAAAGGGTAAGAGTTAAATTTCATTTACAAAACAGTGAAATTTTGAATTAAATGTCTTAATATCTAAAAAAACATTATATTTAATGGACAATATGTATTCGATTAGTAATATACTAAGAAATAATTTCAACATGAAATAAATGAGTGGGGCTTCAATTAATGTTTTTTTAAAAAGATTGAACTTCTTTAATACATTTTAAGACTTTCTCAAAAATAGCTCAGAAAATCATGTACAATATTAATTTAAAATAAATGAATGAATATACAAAAATTTCCTAGCAATTGTACACATTCTCCCTCCTTAAAAATGAAACAAGTTAAATAAAACAGTATTTTTACCTGAACTGGTTCCTGCAAACGAAAGAGAGGAATGATATCTTGTAAAATAACACTCTGAAATTCTTCTTTGGTGGCTTCTTCTGCGATAAGTAACACATTCGGTAATACAAAAGGCACCATTTCTGGAGTGTGGTATTCTTTGGAAAGGCAAGGGACAATACGATAGAGATTCACTCGCTGAAATAAATAAAAAACCCACTCACATCAATTAACATGTTTCCTCACACATAAAAAAAAATTCTATTTTTATCTAGTGCTATGAAATTTTAAAAAAAGTGTTTAAAATTTCATTTGTGCATTATAAAAGAATTAAATAATATTCAGATAATGATGCATACCTTAGGCATTTTCGTTATTATTTGAGGCAAACCTTTGTAAAATTGAGATTTCTGCAAATTGTCCCACTGATATAATGAGTCTAGATATTGAAGAGTTTTCACTCCAACATCTTCAAACATGGGAAGCTAAAAGAAAAACAATTTTATTTCTTTCTCTTTTAAATCAACTTCAAAAAAATTATATTGATAGAAGTACCTTTGATGTCTGGAAAGCATCAGGTCTAAGTTCTACAGTGCAATTAAGAAGCATCTTGACATGCTCTCGACTTTCAAGTGGCAAGTTCCCCAGTGCATTAGGAGAAAGCATTTTCAGCTATTAAAATTAAAAAAATCAAGTAACATTTACATAATTCATAAACATTTCCAGTGAATGAGACTAAAAAATGCTAATTAATATAATGAAAATTCCTTCTTTTTAACATTTTTAAAACATTAACAGATTTTTTATTGGTAAAAAGAAATTTTAGTACATTATCAAAGAGACCATGGTTCCCAATTTGAACCACAAATGCTCAAAACAGATTAAAATGATAACTAGTTCCCCATTTAAAATGTGACAAACATTATTTATTTGAAAATAAAAATTCCATTTTTTAAGTTTCGTAACCTAGGATGGATAACAATAAAATAGTTTATTTCTAACTGCCATTAGTACATTTTTTGTTGTAACTTATACTGCTTATTACCTAAGGTTTCACAATTTGATTTATCTGTCTTTGAAATAACTAATCTTAAGAATCTGCAGTATACATAAAATATTTTAAAATGTTGATAAATTAGATTAAAGCAGGAATAAAATTTTATCTAAGTAATAAAAATATTTTCTATTTTTTTTATCAGCTATAAAACCATAAACACCTGATAATAAATGAAATACATAAGCTGCCATCACTAGAAGTATATTCTATACTGATTCCCAAAACACCACTAATAATAAAGATTTTAAAAGCGGAAAATTTACTATAGATTAAAAAGATAATTGCTCTTATTATAATAATTTTATAATTATCAATGATCAACAAAACAATACTAATTATTTATTACAAATATTATTAATACTATTGACTCTGAAAAAAAAATCTTAAAATTTTAACCAAACAAGAGAAAACTAAACTTCTTTTTTAGCAATGATTTTTATAATTCTCAACCTATATTCAACATTAAAATATAAAAAGTTCATCAAAATTAATACTTTGTGGATAGAAAACTTTCAAAGATATACAAAAACTTACTTGATTATAGTTGTTCTTAATTGTGGCCATACTACACCCAGAATTTAACAACAATGATTTTCCTTGGTTGTGAACAGCATAAAATAGAAGACCCAAAGAAAACATATCACTAGCAAAATTACTGGAACTTCCCAAGAGACGTTCAGGTGCAATGTAGTTCAGGTCTGGAATGCAAGGTGGAGGCAGCTCGATGTTGATTTCCCCAAAACTGAACTGATCATTCTAGGTCATACACAGATCAATTAACAGCAAATTGAACTTTACAAAATGTTTTTCAGAGAATGTATTACTCATAAACTTCATGAAATTGGTGGTTTTATTATAAAATGTATGACAAACTAAAAGGTAATTTTGTCAGCCTTCAGATCCAAAAGGTACTCATTTAGGAAAATATTGCTCAAATAGTTCAATAGCATCCTATTATAGTGCATGTCTTGGCGACAAAAATTATTTACCACCCAAGAGGCAATAAGTTAGCTAAAAAAATGACCAATCCACAGCATGAAAACCTTTTCCTTTTTTGCCTGATAGAAACACAGCATCTAATGTCCCTTTCGATACAAGTTTGGCTACAATAGCCTAGTGGGCATGATATCAGATCATGGCTGGTATACCATTTCAAGCCCAGTACCACTAAAGACTCACCATATAGGGGAGCGATGCACGTAAAATATGCTGAGAGCTCAAACGTCCTCCCATTGATGTGGTGTGGCAGTTAGGAGAGGGGTGTGCCAGCTCAGGTGGCCGCGGAGGCCGAGTAGTCTAGGCATCGGATCATGGCTAGTGTGCCATGAGTCCGATCCTAGTACCACCAAAGATCCGCCGTATAGGGGAGCGATGCACGTTAAATCAGTCGAGAGCTCAAATGTCCTCCCGTTGGTGTGGTGTGGTAGTTAGGAGGGGGGGGGGTGCCAGCTCAGGTGTCGTCCGTGTCACTTGACCATGGTTCAAAATTACGCGGACCGTCACCAAAAGCCCTCGTGTTGCTAATCAGTGCGACATTAATATTCTCTCACTCACTGTGCCAGCTTAGGCGGCGTCCTCATCACTTGACCATGGTTCTAAATTACGAGGTCTGTCGCCAAAAGCCCTCATGTAGCTAAACAGTGTAACATTAGTATTCACTCACTCCCTCATTCAATACAAGTTTGAAATTTCTTTCAAAAGGAAGAAAAAATATGTACATTGTTCTGCATAAAGACTAATTCATTTCTTTTATTCTAAAATGGAATTATCATTAGAAAGGAAGAGAAAATTTATAATGTTTGCAATAAGTTTCAAAGTGGTTAAGTGATAGAAGAAACTTTTATTTCATTCTTTTTAACACACTTTTATAAGTTTCACTTGCATGTAACGAAATCTTGGAAATCGATTTTCACCCACTTAAAAAGGTCACATTAATTCGAAATTTTGCACACTTGTCAAGGCCCGATGACAATACAATAATTTCATAATTTTGTTCTATTGTCCTCATCAGGATCGTCAGGAATCACGATAATCAGATTTGGCGACAATTAAATATATCACTTCCAGATTTGGCAACTTATTGCACATACAATTTTCAGATTTGGCGACTAATCCGATATACCATTTTCAGATTTGGCGACTAATTCCAGATTTAGTGACCAAAAGAAAAAGGCGTAACCCTACAGCGAGTTTTTTTAATTAATACATTTGTGGTTTATAAAAATAAAACAAAAAAAGTGTTCTGTATGTGAGAGAGTGGAGAGTGGGGGTGTGTTATGAATTTCTTACTATAATATAAACATTTTTCTGAAAATGAAAATAAAAGAAATAGGCTCGTGATGTGAAAAAAATAATTTATGTTCTAACTACTAAATATTTTTTATTTTTACAAAGCAATACGTTTAGAAGTGATGATACGAATTAACATTATAGCAATACGTTTAAAAGGGGATAATACGATTGACACTTAATATTACCATGTTTTTATTAACTCACTTTCTTTAATGTCTGTCCGGGTGGAATTTTGTAATTGATTTTAAACTGTGTGCTTTCCGATGAGCTAGAGACTTTAAATTTGGACCATATCTCAGAAGTGGAAGACAATGCATGAAAATGTGAAAAAGGAAGGGAAAAAAAACGAAAAGGAGAAATTTTATACTTTTTAGTCTGTTATAAAAACATGTGGTACATTACATTTTTTTAAATTTGAACTTTTTTTTCTTCTTACCACACATTTTATTTGTTTGACCTGTTCTTCAGAGACAGAATCTAATGTAACGATACGGGACTCACCCGAGGCCCCATAAACAGAGAGCATAAATACACTTTAGACCCTTTAATTAAAATCCATTGAAGAGCAAGACTTATTCTAGCAGCCACATAATTCTAGCTCCAAATATCAAACTCAAGGATAAATTCAACAATGAAAAAATGACAGTTTAAAAAACTAAAAAACATGCTTTTATTGTAGATTGAACTAAAAAATTAAAAATAAATTATAATTTAAAAAAACTAAAGAACACACGCTTTTATACTGAATCGAACTAAAAAGTAAAAAAATAATTCTTTATTTAAGAATAAAATGATGAACGAGAAAATTAATGTCATTGGGGTAAAAGCGTGGGGTGCAATTTCGGAATTGAAAGAAGTTAGAAACTATAACAATTGATATATTTATAGAGCACCCCACGCTTTTACCCCAATGATATTAATTTTCTCGTTCATCATTTTATTCTTATATTAAGAATTATTTTTTTACTTTTTATTTCGATTCAGTATAAAAGCGTGTTCTTTAGTTTTTTTAAATTATAATTTATTTAAAGCTAAACTGCAATTATTGTCAGAAAAATCTACATGATGTTCTAAATGTTAAAAAAATAAAATTGACAGTTTTATCAATGCACATATGAGTGTTAGCATTTTTTGATTCTGAAAAAAATGCACTTTGTTTTAAAATTGCAATAGCTCGTGCAACGCAGAGAAATTTCGAAAAAGAATATTTCACTGGAAGAGAAAGCCTGTGCAACGCCGGGCCTTGCAGCTAGTTTTATATAATATTTTCTTAATTTTTTTTAAAACCACTACAGTTATTATTTTAGATTAAGATACAAGCAATCATTACTTTGGTAAAGAATTTAAGAATTATAAATTACATTTTGTTTAAAATAACACAGGCCTAAATAGGAAAGATGAGATTTGAAACAATTCTTTATAGTATATATATTTTTCCTCTTTCAGATCACTATTTATTACAAGAGGAAACTGCAGTTCTTCTTGCATGGAGAGATTAAGGTTTTTTTTCGACAGATGACAATTAATATGCTTTAAATGCATTTCATTATGACACTGAATTTGAAAATATAGAAAATGTTCAAAAATCTAAGCAGCATAATCAAAGGAAATCTTTACATTCAAAGGATTGATTTATGAAAGGATTATCATTGGTTTATGAGAGGATTATCTAAGATACAAATATATATAAATAGGACTGACAATCTAAACAAATAAATAAAATTGCAGCATCTGTTTGCAGTTTCAAATTAACAATTTTTTACTAAAAATATTTAAATGTATATATGGTACATATATCAAAAAATCAATTCTTAAAATTTTTGTCTGTCCGTCTGTTTTTATGGCTAATCTCTGAAACGAGTGGATTGATTTAAAAAATTCTTTCACCAATGGAAAGCTACATTATCAGCAAGTAACATAGGGTACATTTAATCCCTGTATTCCCACAGGAATTAAGCAGGTAAAACCATGGGCATTGCTTACTCCCTGGCAATTTGGCGCAAGACTATGCATTTTGTCAATACCAGAAATTTTAATAAAAATTCTTTTCGCATTTGTAACAAATAACTAAAACATAGTGTAATTTAACATCTTCACTAAAAGCAATTTTTTAGATAGTTTTTTTATTATTAAATGTCAAACAATTACCAGATGTCAAACTCAAACTTTGAGAAATATCGCCAAGTTGGCTAAAAAATTCTCTATAGCAACAATACTAGAATTTTAATGCAAATTTTTTCCCACTTTTTAAAGAGAGAAACGACATAAAGCTTTAGAAAATTTCATGATATTGAAAGCTCTATGGTAATATTAAATGACATTTTCATAAAATGTTTTGATTTATTGAATATTTTGAATTTCTTTTTATTTAAAAAAAATAATTCCAATATAAGGCCATGTTTTGCACCAAATTTTTCACTTATACTGAATCTAGATATTTCATATGGAGGTATTTCTATGAAGATATACTAGATATTACTATGGAGGAAGCCATACAATGTCAATCATCAAACAAAATTAGGGAACTTTAAGCAATACTTATATCATCTTCAGTCTTTTTAATTCTCAAACCCTTTATGATAAGTACAAACACATGATGGAAGATATTTTGCAACGACTGCAGCAAGTACAAGTAAATATGCCTTTCAATGGACACATCTACAACAAAACACTTATAATTGAAAATAAAAGTTTTCACAATGGTTGGGAAGAAACTACATGATTTTTGAATGATTAGTCCGCGACAAGTTGACAGAAATGACTGCGATAATGAAATTGCTCGAGAATTAGACTACGATTTTATAGCATTGCAACATCAAGTAACAGAATTAATCTCTCTATTAACTCCAGAACAAAGTCATGTCTTCCATCAAGTGTTACGCAAAATAGAATCCAGCCGTGGTGCACTCTTTTTGTTTCTCGACGCCCCTAGAAGAACTGGAAAAACATTTTTGCTAAACATATTATTAATGTCCATCAGAAAAAAACTAGAATATAGCAGTTGCTGTGGCTTCTTCCGGTACAGCCGTGACACTACTGACCGGCGATCATGCTGCACATTGCGTTTTTAAAATTACTTTTTGAATATTGCACATGAAGATTCACCCATCTGCAATTACAGAAAAAATTAGCCCTCAAGGCAGGATGCTTTGACAATGTAAGCTTTTAGTCTGGGATGAAAGTACGATGTTTCACAAGAAATCTACAGAAGCGTTAAATCGGACTCTTCAGAATTTACGAGATATTACAGATATTATGAGAGGAATGGTAGTTTTATTGGCTGGTGATTTCTGACAAACTCCCTGTAATCCAGAGGGGTACACCAGCAGATGAAATCAGAGTCTGTATTAAATCATCAAGCTTATGGGCAAAAGTTGAAAAATTCAGTCTGAAAACAAATATAAGAGTGCATTTTCATAATGATGTAGATTTGGGACATTATGCAGAGATGCTATTGAAAATTGGTGTTGGACACAGATGCTGAAGGTCATATTTTACTTTCCAGATAATTTTGTAATTTAGTAGAAAATGATGTAGATATTATAGCTAAAATTTACCCGAGCTTACAACAAAATTTAAATTGTGATCAGTGGTTGTGAGCAAGATCAATATTCTTGCATAACAATGACAGTGTCAGTAAAATCAATACTGAAAATTTAAGACATACAGGGGGAAATGAAGGAATATTTAGCAATTAATACAATCATGGATAAAGAAGGAAGTACTTAATATCCCACAAAGTTCTTAAATTGTCTTGAACTTTTGCGTGTAACCTCACATAAACTTCAAATAAAAATAAACGTACCAGTTATGCTTATGCAAAAGTCTCGATGCTTTTCGAATATGTAATGGAACAAGGATTCAGATCACAAAATTGATGCAGAATATACTTGGTTCTAATATTTTAACAGGTATCATGAAAAGCGAAAGTATTACCATACCTCGAATTTCAATCATCCCCACAGTCCTACAGTTTCAATTCAAATGAGTTCAATTTCCAATCAAACTCAGTTTTGCTGTTACTATTAACAAAGTGCAAGGGCAAACATTGCAGGTAGCAGGGGTGCATTTGGAAAAGTTGTGCTTTTCCCATGGCCAACTATATGTAGCCTGTTTGCATGTGTCCAATGCCCAAACATTGGACATACATATTCACACATATTTGCAACTTTCAGAAAAACATATAATACAGTATACAGAACATCTTAGAATAATATTCTGTTTTCAGCTCTTTTAAGGAGGAATTATACATATAATTGTAGATACTTTCAACTTTTTAAAATATTAATAGTTTAAGTTATTGTGAATTTTTGTTGTTAATTATTATAATAAAGTATATTTTCAGTTTCTAAACTAATCTCAATTTTAGAATATTTAAATTTTAGTGGTCCCAGTCAAGCAATAAAAAATTATATTTTATTTAATTTCTTATGATTATGACTTTGACAGAGTTATTTAAAGACATCAAGGCGAGCGAAGCCACAGGTAAAAGCTAGTAATATTATATAATCAAACAGGTGTTGTAAAAAGTTTTCCACACATCAAATTTACAAACAGGATTATTAGTTTTTAACACAAATAAAAAGGATAGGACATTTCCTAGGAACATTAAATTATCAAAGACAAATGCATTAATACAAGATGTGAGGCAAAATTTCATGTAAAATGTAACATTTACTTATATCTTCAAAATAGAAACTTTTTATGAATTTCATCATAAGCAATTTTTTTTTCAGATTACATCTACACTATTAAAATCCAAAGGTAAACAAACATATGTATCTATCTATGTGAGGCTATCTTCTCATGAACCACTGAATGTAGAAACACATCAAAGGTACTAAAGGAGGGGGAAATTATTTGAGGAATCTATTTTGACCATTTAAATTCCGATATTGCAATTAGATGAAAAGATATTAATTAAAAACATTTAACTCCACCTCCACCTGCATTGTTGTAACAATGATGCAAGTTAGCGTCAAAAATCAATTTTCAGCCAAATGGGCCAAACCAGTACAACAAATCATGCATTTTAACATTTCAAATCATTATCTTTCTAACTAATTGTAATTTAAATGGTCAAAATGGATTCCGCAGATCATTTCCCTTTGTTTGGTACCCTCGATATGTTTCTGCATTCAGTGGCTCATGAGAAGATAAATAGATATGTTTGTTTACCTGCGAATTTAAAAAAAATCAAGCATCCAGATATAAGTAGTCATTTCAAGAGCTAACTGTAAGAATTTTTTGATTAATTAATTTACAAAAATGGATATAAATTAATACTTTTTTAAAAAACTAAAGCAGTATTACTTTTTTTTAATTATTCCTAAATTAATAATTTAAAAATAAATTCACACATTGCATGTTTTCTTGAATGAAAAGCTAGATTAGTTTGTAAATTTTTAATCAAAAATAGAAATTTAAAAAAAGATCTAATCCCTTAAGGGGGAAAAGTTTTATACTCGAAAAAGCCAGTGAAACATGAGGCTGAACAGAGGGAATAGAAACCAGTCTGACAAAGAAAAGAAATTTCAGAAAAGAGAAATATAGAAATTACTCACATCACATATACACACACACCTGGAAATGCTGGCATGGAAAGAGAAAATTTCCTTGGAATAAAGTTACGCTCTCAAAAGCCCGCGCAACACCGGGCTAAACAGAGGAAACAGACCAGTCCAACAGGGAAAAGTGGAAGAAATTTTGAAAAAGGGAATTTTATTGACATTAATGTAGAAATAACACACACACCAGGAAGTGCTGACAATGAAAGGGGAAATTTCCATTGGTAAAAAATTATACACTTGAAGACCATGCAACACTGGGCCAGCATCTAGTTTATTTTAAAATTTGAAATATATGGCAATTTATAATAAGCATGTAGTCTAAACGACTAGTTTGTGTGTACCAAACATTTTGAAATGTATTTTTTCTCTTAATGATTATACTTAATCAAAATAAAACCAAAATTATTTAGATGTATATATTGAATTTGTTTTCCTGGATCTTTAGAAGGATACTGAGTAATTTAAACGGAAACATAAATATATTACATGAATAAGATAGAAACTTCAATTGTATTAAGAGACTTACCTGAAAGTCAGGATTTTTTTCTAACTGAATACAGAAATCAAACCCTGCTAATTTCCATACACCACTTTGATTGACTAATATTGACTCAGGATTTATATTTCCATGAATCATTTTCACATCATTGTGGAGGAAAGCTAAACCTTCTGTTAACTGTGAAAAGTAATATCAATAATGCAAAAAAAAAAAAAAAAAGAATTTTAAGCAATTTTTAAAAACAATATCTTCAGATTTCCAACAAAAGAAGAAAAATTATTACCTGAAGAAATCCATATTTTACTTCAACATCAAATAACTCAAAATTTTTCAAAGCTTTAGGAGGAGGAACAGGTAGATTTTCTGTACATCCTAGGATGTTAGCCAAACTTGCAAAAACTGGTTCGGTTGCAAAAGCTAAACTTTCTCTAGAAATTTATGAATTAACAACTTTAATAAATAATTATTGTAATGTAATGTGTTTAAACTTATTAAATTTAAAAAATACATCCCAAGAAAGAAAGAAAATTAGTTATTTTGTAGGAGATTAGTTATTTTGTAAAGATCATAAATAATGTAATTATTAATTTAAAATTTTAAAGAATAGTTTAAAAAGAGCAGATGTACACAATACAAAAGAGCACAATTAAAAAATATATTTAAATCTTTTTCCTACAGATTTTGTTCAACTTGATTAATGTAGTATTAAAGCAAAATGTATGCTTTTGGTGATGGATCATAATTTTGAGTCCCATGATTAAATCACTCTCCTAATATCAACATTATATAACATAAGAAAATTGATTACTTTATGATTTATTTAAAATGCAGCAGTTACCATTATTCGATAAGTGTTTAGTAGCATCAAGAACCAATAACTTGGCCTTAAAACCATCATACATGACCACTTAATGATGCTGTGTAGCCTATTTTCAATAAAATATATATAAACAGAAATAGAACACAAGGACTTCTAAAAAAATTCACAAAAACTTTTACGGAATAAATACAAATTTATAAAAATTAAAGCAAAATATACACACAAACATTACCTGGATTCCTCTAATGCCTGTTGGACAGTTAATATGCTGGGATGTCTAAGTCTCGTTAATTTGGCAATACCATTTTTAAAAATTGTTAAAATAGTTTCTCTGTCTTGTTTGGAATATTTGTCTAGTAACTTCTTTTCCAGTACAAACACCGCACCTTCCTGAAACAGATTTAAAAAAATTTATATATATTCATGTCAGAATAAGTTATTCAAATAAGAATACAAGTTGTGATCAACAAAAAAGAATATAAGAATACATATTTAGAAAAAGAGGAAGTTAAAAAAAAATTCTTAATATAACACTATTCTGAAGATTCTATGTAAAATGAAGTTTAAAATAAATATAAGTTGACTTATTGACATATCTAATTCTTGACAAAGAAAAATATGGGGAAAAATAATAAAAATAGAAATCATTACTAAATTGCCTTAATTCTTACTTTAAAATATTATTTACAGTATGAATTTTACAAATATATATCAAGTATAGAGTTGATCATTTTGTCATACCGAGATTAAAGGAGGTCAAAATATGATGAAGATAAAGAAGAAAATATATAAGATCAAAAGACCCCCCCCCCCCAAAATGAGAACTCATAGAACATAGAAAATTAAACAGAAGAACATATCAATCATTAGTAAAGAGGTCATTATTTCTGTAACTTTACATTAGCAAAGCAGTTTTCTCCCTCAAAATTAAGAAGGAAGTTGCCAACATTTGATACCATAAAAAAAAATTACACACAGAAAAAAAATTTATTACAAAAAATTTGCCCTAGAAAGACTGCAATAAAGCTGTTCACTTGTACTTGAATGTTCTTTTAAATATCAAAATATACTTTATTATTGCATTTGTCTTATTTATTCAATTTTAAAATTATATACTTGGATTTTTTTAGTATAAAAAATACATAAATTCCATTAAATCTATATAAAATGGACTTTTCTGAGAAATATATTTAGATTTTTTCATGGTTAATTACATACATAAATCAAATAAGAAACAGGACAAAACTTTTGCTATTAGTCCCTTCATTGATACATAACATTCATTGAAGAATCTTAAAAAATGCAAAATAAAAAAAAGTTACAAAAAAATCTTGACTGTAGTTAATTTTATTTGTTATTAATTCCAAAAGCAACAAATTACCAAGAATGGATGTCAATTCTAAATAATGAAAATGTTTCATTTTTGGCTGCTTTAATGCATAAAAATATAAACAGAAGATTCTTAGATTTTAAGCAGGACTATAGAGTCAGTAGGGAAAATGACTGACTCCTATTTTAACTTCTGGAATTTTAAATTTAGAGACTAACTCTCTTGCATATGTAAACATATACATGCTCATTTTTTTAAATATAAAAGTGCTACAGTAAAAAGATTTGATGGAATAGCAGCACTGGCATAGCTATTTTCAAGTGGGCCCTGTATCAAAATTCCTTGAAATCTCTTTGTGGCCCTTTAACATTCAGCGATTTTTTGCTAATGCATTTTGGGACCCCATATCATTGATACAGTGGTAGCAATGCCACCACATAGCAGATTATTAATATTAATTAGGGTTGCTTATGAAATGGGAAAACTCGCTTTAGTAACTTCTAAAAAACTGTACAGCTTCCCCAAGATTTTCTTTGATAGATAACCATAGATCTGATTTGATTAACTTCAGGGCTGAGAAAAGTTTTTGCACAGAAGTAGGAGGCAGAGCTGTTACTGTTTCTTTAAACTTTCTGGGGTAGGTTTGTATAAGTTCTAAAAGAGGTGCCTTACAATATTTCTCTATTTCTTCAACAGCTATGTAAAAATTGTGCGTATTTTTTTCATTTTTATATCTAAAGGGTTCTTTATTTTCGCCTTAGCCTTTTAAATTTCCCCCTAATACTTCCCAAAATCTAATTCCTGAAAAGAAAAGAAAAATACTTAATTTGTTATTGATTATTTTTTTCACCCCCCCCCCCCCACACACAATTCATTTTAATTTCCTTTCAAACTGTCCAACAAAAACTGGAGTTACTGTGCACTTTTTGCGATTCTATCTCCGACTTTTTTTTACCCAAATTCTGATTCCACAGCCCTGATTTAAGGGATTTATGGTAAAATCTGCAAAGAATGAATGCTGTAACCAAAATATATATTTTATTTTTATTGATTATTCAGAATCCATTGGATACAATCATGAAATATGCCAAAATAACAACTCAGATTTGAAAAAAGTCTAAGTAATTCAGATTCTAAAAAAATTGTTTGCATTACGTACATGAACCATAACTAATTTATTTTCATGAGGATCCCATTTGTGATTCTGAATATTGGAATTTAAGCATTTACACACCACTACAATGATAAATTTGGACTATAACGAATTTGATTTGTCATCCTGCTAAAAGTACTAAAATGAACTTTTGATTATATCATGCACAATTAAATTGAACAAATTCTTTAAGACTATGAGCATGATGACTTATAACTCATTGCAAATGGTCTGCGCAAAACTTGCAAAGTAATTCAGATCAATACTTGCTTCAAATCTTTTGAAACTACTGGCAAACTGAAAGAAATTGTTCACAGACTAAAAAAGATGATATTCTATGGATATTTAGAATACATTTTGCTTTTGTTATTAGATTGTAATACAAATTGAAGAAATTAAGCAATTTATCCCCATTAATCTAGTCTGAATCCTAATACGGTAAAGAACTTCTGATAACAAAAAAATTCACTAAGTAACCTACAAAAGAATAGGTGCTAGTTTGATATCCTCGGTCTACGTGCTAAGTTGTTTATGTTCACCAAGATGTGCAATAACATTACAATATGGTTACCTTGATATTTTTAAAATCTGGCAACGTGGTTGGCATGGGGATAAGGTAATGTTAATGCCCATGTAAACGTGTACTTTGGCATGTTGGCACCACAGTGTGGTGATGATTAGAATGTTAAATTGTAAACAAATAAGGGTGACATTTAGGTTTGCCACAGCCATGTATTTTGTATCAGTTCAAATGCTTGTGTAAAAACTGTCCTGTTCCTTCGAAAGACTTCATGTCGGAAGTCGCATAAATAAAAAGAAATTGACTTAAAAACCTTTGGATTTTTTATACAATAATCGACAGTCCATTAATTTAAGACCAAACACGTATATTACAGTTAATTTTTTATTGTCCCCCCCCCACAGTAACCCTATTAATTTCAGACAATTTTTATTTGATTTCTTTAACAATTTAACCATTTTAATTGCATTTGTTCTATTACAAGCAATAATTTCAGTCTTATGTTTTATTTTGTGCCATTTTCGAATACAGATATTTCTAATATCATGGGTGAGTACTAGGATTTTTTTTTTTAAAAAAGAATGAGTGTTTCACTTTTAATTATTGCTATAAATATATATCGTCCATTGTCACTTTATTTGACTTTTTAAAAATTTTTTAACGTTCCTTGTTCGATGAAATTTGTCGAAGGAACTTGCAGTTTTTGGAGCATTATAGGTTTCAGTACTTTTTATTTGATATTCATTATTAATTTTAATATACATTATGTAATTATTTTATTAATAATATAATATAAAAATTCCATTATTATTGTATTGATAATCATAATATTCGTTACTTGTAATTATGTTTTTTATTCATAAGTATTAATATGTTTATTTATAATTGTTATTTTTTTATAATGAGTATTCTTATGTACGCTTCTTATTACAATACAATGTGGTTACTCTTTTTTTTATAATTACTGTTAAATTATATTATCTGATTATTACATGAATATTATATATAATTACTATAAAATTTTATTATAAGATTATTTATTATATCTTGCATAATCATGCTCATCAAGGAAAACATAGGGTTGTAAAAAGAGTTAACTTCCAAATACAGTGCAAAGAGTGAACCCTTTCCACACAGTTGGTCCCTTTACCTCTTTTGTAGACTTTTTGATGCCTTTGTAAACTTTCCACAAGAGTGAAGGGCCAGCACTGGCCACATGCTCTACTATCTCATACTCACGAGTTACAGGATTCCCAGGTAAAACAGTGCTGAAGTTGGAAACAGTGCTTTTGATACGATTTAACATCTCCATGGCTGCGAAGAAAAATAATACTCACCAAATGAATATTTTTAGTGCAAGAAACAAATTTTATAGTTTAAAAGACAAAAAATATTAAAAATCTTTAAATTTAACAATACAAATTATTAAGCATTTTGAATTGACTTTATACATACAAGGTCGCATAAGTAGATAAAAGTATGAATATTATGACACAGAACAGTAAATCTCTAACTTCAAAGCACAATAATTTCAGACACCTTTATGTGAAAAAACACAATCTATATTACTTTTAAACTTTCATCTATCTCCATCACATCCAAGAAAGAAGGTGTGTACAAAATACAAAACAGCATAAAATGGAAAGAGCTATTTATGGAAAAGTTTAAACAAAAAATTTCATGGTACTAACATACTATCACAACCATACCAACTTTAGACAAATTGGCAACCCCGATTTTGTAAGTATTGTAAGCGCTGAATTAGCAACCATGTGCTTAGATTCATATAATGCCATCAATATAGTTGTGATAGTACATAAGTACTGTTTTCATTTACTTTTTCAAATATGCCCTAAAGATTTTTTTTTTAAATTAAGAACTACGTTTTTAGGAGGTTTTGAGTTCCATATTTTTTTAAAGTATAAAATTTCTAAAAAAGTTTGCTAGAATATACAAACCAATTTAATTATTGATCAATGAGTTTTAAAATGTTTCAATCCCAAAAGTTAATTACTATTTTTATGCTTTCATTACAATTTTTGCATGAGTTAATTGTTTAGAATCGTATATATGATAATTTACTTTTCTTTTTTGTTCTAATCTGTCAAATTTAAAACAGATATAATATTCATTACACAATTCCTACAACATAAAAATAATAGTTTCTGACAACAAATACATTGAATTTATTTTCACATTCTTAAAAAAATACTGTCTCTTCAACAATAGATCGTAATAATGCAAACCAACGCTTGTAAAACATTTGAACAGTTGATTCAAAACGTAATCTTGTAAAATGTATCGAAATGTATGCTGGCAACAAAATTAATTTAACACAAAAAATAAAAACATATGCTGTTGACAAAGTGCATGTGATATGCAATTAAATAAACTTACTAATTCATGAAAAATGTCATTCGTAAATAAATACTATAGCTATCCACTACACATTTTTAACAAAGTTCCAACATTAGAAAACATGCATATAGTACCATCACAACGAAAAGAGAAATTAAGCGCAGTGGATAGATCTTAAGAAATCTTTATTGAATAACTGGGAATATCAGCCGACGGAGGGGGAAAAGACACCTGTCAGAAACTTGAGCAGATCAAAACGGAGCGGAACAGAACGGCACGAAACATTTACATGAGTTGAGTGGTACGTTAAAAATTGCTTTGAAATAAATCTAGATGTAAAATTTCGCAGGAAAATCTTCTAATTTTCTGAATAGAGAATCGTATTTAATGCTACTATAACACTTAATAATGAACAAGTATGTTTTAAAACGATTTTTAAAGTATTAAAACTTTTTTGGATGACTAAAAAAATAAAAAAACATTTTATATGATTTTGGATAGATCTGGCAGTGATCGGTTGTTGTATTTATAAACATACTTTTTTTTCACTCTTCATTTGGGTAGTGAATAATGCATATACTTAAATAGTTTTTTGTGAAATATCATGGCCCGAGGTAATTATAAATTTTATTCGAAATTAATATATTATGATAGCAAAAAGTTTCTTTGAAGAATAATAAATAACTTAAACGTTTTTGTCTGTATGTTAATGTGACCAACTCGTTTATTGTATTTGGTTTTAATAAAAAAATATTATTTGTTAATGGCTGTAAAAACAATGAAAAAAGTTAAATCATTATTAGAATTTCGATCAGAGTATAATATTTTACTTTTTTGTTCCATAATTGAACAAACAATGTTTTTTTTAAATGGAAATTCCAATTTTGTTTATAAATATTGTTTCAAACAATCTAATTTTATTCTTTAATTTTTTGTCTGAACAGTATGCTCAATTTTATCTTGATTGAAATTGAAAACTTTCCCATGAAGCTTCTGTTTAAAATTTGTTTCCTATGTTCTTCAGAGGTATGATTATATCTAAACATTTCAGATTGTCAAGTTATAGGTACACTGGAAAGATTTTCCTTGCATTCTTTTCTCTTTGAAGAAGTTTTATACGAAAAAAAATGTGTGTCAAAGTTTTATTTGTTTTCTTATAAGTATTCAGAGCATTTTTAAAATAGCTTACATTAAGACAAGAATTAATGTCAGTCATTGATGAATGTTGTATAATTACGAGTTTTATGAACATATTACTCGATTATAGTGTATTTTCCTGAATAATGAGCTGTCTAATGTTAAAAATGTTGTGATAATTTCTGTAGACCTAGAATGTAATGTTATTTGAATCAAAATTGTTATTGTAGAATTTTACATACTGTTTCAGTAATAAGTTTGTAAAACCTAAAATTACATAAGTTCAGAATTACATGAATAAAATAACATTATTTTATTTAAAACAATGTTAAAAATGCTCTAGAGAAGTGCTTGGCATTGAAGAAATTTTACAACACTTTTTCGTAAATTCTATTTATTTTCTGTAAGACTTCAGTTCTTTGAGCAGAATCAATTATACAAAAAAAAAAAAAAAAAAAAAAAAAAAAAAAAAACTGCATTTTGCATATCCTGTTAAATTTGATGTTTGTTTAGGTTGTTTGAACATACAAAGTTCTTCAAAAAAAAAAAAAAAAGATGCCATTTAAATAGCTGTTTTTTATCTTTCAAAAACAAGATAAATCTCTTTTTAAGATCATATTACAACTTATCAAGCTTTCCAAATATATCCAGTTCTTGCCATTTGCATAGCAGGGGAATTTGGTCAATAAAGATGCTGTGGCAAAGTTTCATTTCATAGAAAAAGTGTATCTTTTCATTCATTAGCAATTCCAAAATTTCATCACTGTACCAAAATAGTAGAGAAATCTATTTATCAGTATAACGGAAAAAAAGTCTGTAAATTTGATATTATTTGAAATAATGCTTCCTATTCATAATATCAGCAAGTATTATAAACCTCACTACTTAAGTATAGTTTCTCCTATTTTCAAGTTTAATATGAGCTGCTGGTGTATAAGCTACACGTTTCCTTTGTATATTGCCCCATATTGGACCTATATAACCAACATGTATCTTCAAAACCAGTGCTTTTAATATTACCAAAATTATTCTAATTTACAAGGAAACTTTTATCAAATGTAATTTAATTAGCTTGTTTAAAGTAAAATATTTCACAAAACTTTTGTATTGATGAAGCAATATAGTAATAATTATTTTCTTTTCCATTTAGGATCAGCAAATAACATGGTTGGATCAAAAAATCGAGCTAGGAAAAGTTCTCAGGTCAAAGAAAATGAAGTTAAGAAAGTGCCCTGCTCAATCCCAAAGTCGACGAATGGACGTAAAGAAAAAGCACCAGCAACTGCAAAGAAGATTGTGAAAAAAAGTACTGTTAAAAAAATTAATGTGCAGAAGAAGGGAAATAAGGAAATAAAAACTGGAAATAAAAATGAGAAAAAAGTACCAGTTAAGAGAAATAAGAAAGAAGAAGATTCAGTTGAAATTGGTAAAAGGGAAAGAGTAAGTCATAAAAGGAAAGTAGAGGATTTGTTGGAGGAAAATTATGTTTCAGAGAATATTGTTAAAGGAAAAAGCATTTCCAGGGAACCAAACAAAAAGAGAACAAAATATGATTCAAATGAGAACAAAAATGATGTGAAAAAAATCACTAGCAAAAGTTCTGAAAATGAAATTATTGTAAAGGTTGAAAGTGTTAAAACATCTTCACGCAAAACTAGAAATCTCAGAATGGCTGTTGGGGACAGTAAATTATATGATGATTCTCAAAAAAAAGAATATACAAAATTGAAAGGTGCAAAAATGGATGCCAATCTTAAAAAAACCCTAGCACGAGGTAAAGAAGCTATTAAAAACTCTGAAAGTCAAAACTTGACAACTACCAAAAGTACTATAAATACCAAAGTTAATGTCCGAAAAACAAGGAATGCTAAAAAGGTCATTGACACTAAAAATATTGAAGTAAATAATCAAACTGATAAAATTAAAGATCTGATAACTGCACCGTTGGCCAAAGATATAATTAAATATGAAAAAGTTGATCCCAGTCAGATGGATGATTATATTAAAGTAGGTAAGAAAATTACAGTTAACAAATCAGTTACGAGAACTAAAAAAAACAGCCACTTGGAAAGTAGTGGGAGAAAAACGAGGAATGCTATAAAACTTCAAGTTACTGACATTGATAAAGTTAGTAAAATTGTTACTAAAAGTACCTTAGGATCGAAAGAAACTAAAAATTGTACAGAAGTGATCAATATCACTTCAAAAGCTGAAATAAAAGGAAATAAGAGTGAAGAAAAGGGATCTAAAACATGGAAAGCTAAAAAGTCTGAAGAAACCAAAACAGATGTAAAAAGTTCCAAGAATGACATTGACGTGACCAAAACAAAAAATGAAACAATCAAAGTAATACAAGACACTGGTAGCCATAAAACAAAAACTGCTAAAAGATTTGGGAATAAAAGTAGTGCAAAAGACACTTTTGAACAAGATATAGATGGAATTGTTGAGAAAAAGATTGCTAATAAGCAAACAATTTTAAAAAATGAAATGGATTCTGCAGAGATTATCGTTTTTAAGAAGACAAAAAGAGGCATGAAAACAATGACTGAAAATGCTAAAGTTAGTGAAGAAATGCAGAACTTGAAGAAATCTAAAGCTTCAAATAACACCCCAGGTGCAGATGAAATATCTGAACTTGAGAAGTACAAAAAGAGTAAAACTAAAAGTGGTGCAGCAATTGAACAAAATCCAAAGCTAGTTATTGAACAAAATTCAAAGTTGGTTGAATTTGAAAATGAAACAAAAGAAAATGAAGGCAGAAAAACAGTTGAATCTTCTATTGATTCTACTGAAAATGCAAACCTCAAAATAGGTTCAAGAAAGAATAAAAAGAAAATGACACTAGGTAAAAGCCAAAAAAATCCAATTAAAAATGAGGGGGAAATTAATATTAAAAGTGACTTAGAGGTAAGTAAAGAAGTTTCAGGAGAAAATGCAAATATTCCTGAAAACGAAAACTATTGTAAAACCAATCAGGATTTGGAAGAAAATGAAGCTATTTTAGTAAATGAAGAGGCAAGTCAAAATTCTCCCAAACGAGCTGAAAGCGAACATTCTGACAAAAATATTCCAGAAATAAAAACTGAATTTATTGAAAAAATACTTAAAAATAAATTGAATCAAGATGAAATTGAACATCACAGGGAAGCTGAATTAATCATTTCAAATGATATGGACGTAGAAAAACATCCTGAAGAAAACAAAGACAATTCAGATGAAGATGTAAGGATGAATGAGACTGAAGTTAAACAAAAAATACTTGAAATGAAAGGTTCTGCAGGAATTTTATGTCAAACAAATATTCAAAACAGGTTTCCTAAAACTTTTAAATCTGATTGTGAATTAGAAATTAATGAACTAAAACGTGAAGAAATAGAATTTGGAACTGAAATAATATGTAAAATGAGTATTGAAAGCACTTCTAAAATAAATAAAATTACTGAAGATGCTAATATTGAAAATTCTAAAAAATTTCTTTATAAAGATGAATTTTCTGAAAAACATATTGATAGGAATTGTAATGAACAAGAAGAGGGGAAAGGTAGCCCTGAAAGAACATCAAAATTGACTGATGTTGAAGTAAATGATTCTGTAAGCAACACAAACATGAAGAAAATTAAGAAAGATCATAAGAGCACTGGAACAAAAAATTCGATGGAAATTACTGGTATCATCAATGTTAAAGAAAATTTGAAAACTATTATAAAAACAAATAACAGTGAAGAATATTCTAAAACAAATTTGGAATCATTTGATGCAGAATCAAATTCTTGGAAACATTTTGAAATGCAAAATGTTCTGGAAGATGTTTCTGAAAAAGATTTGAATACTAATGGCATTCAGAATAGTTGTTGTTTAGTAGATGCTACATTTCGGAGGAAAAATTGTGAAATTGAAGAAAACTCTGATGTACTGAATAATGAAGTTGTTCTTGATAAAAATGATTTTGTTGCTAAGAATACTGAAATACATGCTGAAATTAAAGAAATAGAATATAAAGATAGTTCTAAGTATAATAAGCAAGATTCAAATACTACAAAGGCTGAGGCTGTTAATGAAGCTTCAAATTCAAGAACTGTTGAAATCTGTTGTACAGATGTAGAAACTAAGAAATTTGAAACTTTGGAACATATTGTTAAAGAAGTTGAATACAATGAAATGTTGGAACCGGATAAAACTAATAATGGAAATATTAATATCTCTCAAGTAAATCTTCAGAATTCAAAAACAATGAATGAATTAGAAGTACAGAATTCAAAAGCAATGAATGAATTAGAAGTAAAGAATTCAAAAACAATGAATGAATTAGAAGCTGAAGTACAGAATTCAAAAACAGTGAATGAGTTAGAGGTTAAAGTACGGAATTCAGAAGCAGGGGATGAATTAGAGGTTGAAGTTGGAAATTCAAAAGCATTGTGTGAGTTACAGAATTCAGAAGCAGAGGTAGAAGTACAGAATTCAGAAGCAGAGGTAGAAGTACAGAATTCTGAAGCAGAGGCAGAAGTACAGAATTCCGAGGCAGAGGTTGAAGTGCGAAATTCAGGGGCAGAGGTTGAAGTGCGGAACTCGGAGGCAGAGGTTGAAGTGTGGAACTCGGAGGCAGAGGTTGAAGTGCGGAACTCGGAGGCAGAGGTTGAAGTGCGGAACTCGGAGGCAGAGGTTGAAGTGCGGAACTCGGAGGCAGAAGTTGAAGTGCGGAACTCGGAGGCAGAGGTTGTAGCAGAGGACTCCAAGATTGCGGTTGAGGCAGAGGACTCCGAGGCTGCGGTTGAGGCAGAGGACTCCGAGGCTGCGGTTGAAGCAGAGGACTCCGAGGCTGCGGTTGAGGCAGAGGACTCCGAGGCTGCGGTTGAGGCAGAGGACTCCGAGGCTGCGGTTGAGGCAGAGGACTCCGAGGCTGTGGTTGAAGCAGAGGACTCTGAGGCAGTGGTTGAAGCAGAGGACTCTGAGGCAGTGGTTGAAGCAGAGGACTCTGAGGCAGTGGTTGAAGCAGAGGACTCTGAGGCTGCGGTTGAAGCAGAGGACTCCGAGGCTGCTGTTGAAGCAGAGGACTCTGAGGTAGTGGTTGAAGCAGAGAATGTGGCAGTGGTTGAAGCAGAGAACTCTGAGGCTGTGGTTGAAGCAGAGAACTCTGAGGCCGTGGTTGAAGCAGAGAACTATGTGGCACTGGTTGGAGCAGAGAATTCTGTGGCACTGGTTGAAGCAGAGGACTCTGAGGCAGTGGTTGAAGCAGAGAACTCTGAGGCTGTGGTTGAAGCAGAGAACTCTGAGGCCGTGGTTGAAGCAGAGAACTCTGAGGCCGTGGTTGAAGCAGAGAACTCTGAGGCCGTGGTTGAAGCAGAGAACTATGTGGCACTGGTTGGAGCAAAGAATTCTGTGGCACTGGTTGGAGCAGAGAACTCTGTGGCACTGGTTGAAGCAGAGAACTCTGTGGCACTGGTTGAAGCAGAGAACTCCGTGGCACTGGTTGAAGCAGAGAACTCCGTGGCACTGGTTGAAGCAGAGAACTCCGTGGCACTGGTTGAAGCAGAGAACTCCGTGGCACTGGTTGAAGCAGAGAACTCCGTGGCACTGGTTGAAGCAGAGAACTCCGTGGCACTGTTTGAAGCAGAGAACTCCGTGGCACTGGTTGAAGCAGAGAACTCTGTGGCACTGGTTGAAGCAGAGAACTCCGTGGCAGTGGTTGAAGCAGAGAACTCCGAGACAGGGGTTGAAGCAGATAATACTGAGTCAGTGGTTAAATTACAAAATTCAAAAACAGATGTTGAATCACAGAATTATAAAAATTTGACAGAATTTGAAATTAATAAATCTGGGAATATTCAGAATAATTTGAATTGTTCCTACGGTACAATTAATATTCTTTCCAATAAAGAAAAAACTTTAACTGGAGGAACCTCTTCAAAAAATAAAGAAAGTATTGAATTAGATGTAGAAAACGTAACAAATTTCAAAGAAAAAAATAAAATATTTCAAAATAGAATGGAAAGTGTAGATGTTGAAATGAAAACATTGAATGTAGCTTTAAAAACTCAGGAAGAAGAAAATTTTCAATCTGAAGCTTTGAAACAATTCCTGCCAGACTGTGAGGTTAAAAGTGAAAATTCAAAAAATATGTCCAAAGTGGAATATCACAGTACTGAAAAAATAATGGTCGAGAGTTCTAATGTGGAGAATGAGAGTTGCAGTTCTAGTTCAAGAATGAGAAATGCCTTGGGTATTTCTAATAATCAATTTGATGAGAAGATTGAAAATAATAAGGAATATACTTTTGAAAATAAAACTATAAAAAGTTGTAATGATAATAAACCTAAAAAAATATTCCTTTCTGAAACTCATGAAAATGGACAATTAATTGGTAAAAATTCACTTCAGTGTGATAAGCCTCTGGAAGAAACTTCATTTACCAACAAGAAGCTTTTAGAGGAAAATTCTAATTCTTCCAAACATTTAAGTGAAACTTTTGATGATTGCAATGAATGTTTGGAAATAATGCCATGTAATGTTTATAAAAATATTGTTAGTGATAATAAAGGAAAGTCAGTTGAAGTGATGAAGGAAATATCTGTTCAAGATATCACTAAAGTTAAAGATTATGATAATGAAAATTGTTTGCAGATTAAGAATGTGAATGACAATAAGCATGTAGGGGAAATTTCTGCCTGTCGTACTAAACAACTCAATATACTCTCTGCTCATATAGATGAACAAAAACAGATAAATGTAATCAATAGAATTAAGCGTTTAGATGAACCATCTAATGATAGAGACTTGTCTAAAGAAACATTGGCTTACAGTGAAGAACAAATGTTGGGAACATTTCAGAATGGCAGAAAACAGTCAAAGGAAAATATTTCTAATGATAGTCATGAACTTATAGAAATTTCTTTTGATAAAAAAAAAGTATTAAATGTAACAAACTCTGAGAGTATTCAACTTAATGAGGTAGCTCAGCAGTTTAATAAAGAAGTGACCATCACTAAATCTGACATATGTGAGGAAAATGAATTAAAAAATAGTGATAATATAGTAAATGATACAAATGTTAATGATTTGAACAAGGAAACTGAAAACGCAAAATTAAAAATGAGTGAAACACCAGAACTAAATAATGGAAGCAGTATAGCATCAACAAACTGCGCACCTGAAGATAAAGAAGTCAGTAATGAATCATTTCCTGATGAAAATAAAGAGCTTGTTAATTATACAAATAAAAAAAAGTCTTGTACAGAGCTTCCTATTTTGTCTGAAGCAAACAGCACACCTGTAATGCCTCTAGAAAAATCAGTCATTTATAAAGAACTTGATGCAAAATTACAAAGTAAAAGAAGTACATGTGATCTTGGTGTATCAAAAAGAGAAAAATGTAGTGAGATTTTGATTCCAGCAGAATCTAAAGAATTGTGTTTAAATTCTGAATTACTCAATGAAAACAAAGAAACAATCCACAAAACATCTCCAAATTTTGAGTCATCAAATACAGTTTTAGTTCAGCAGAAAAATTTGGATTATGGAACCATTAGCATTGTTAAAAAAGAAGGAAACAGAAAGAAAACTAGAGTTGTCAAAACTAATGGTGATTTTAAACAAATGAGTGATGAAGAGATAAGGAAATGTTGTGTAAACCCTGAATTGTTTGAAAGTAACAACAGTACAAATGGTAAAAAAGCCATCAAAAGAAAATCAGAAAATCTGCCATCTCAAACAGAGCCAGGTTCTTCAACCGAGGTATCTGTAGAAATTAAAATTAAAAAGAAACCAAATCCCAATGACCCTAAAAAATGTGCTGTTCAGCATATGGACAGACTGCTATTGGGAAAAG
The DNA here is from genome assembly GCA_019973975.1 of Trichonephila clavata. Classification (NCBI taxonomy): domain Eukaryota; kingdom Metazoa; phylum Arthropoda; class Arachnida; order Araneae; family Nephilidae; genus Trichonephila; species Trichonephila clavata. Next base: position 151,698 of record BMAO01032505.1, on the reverse strand, counting down.
AATGGAAAACCTCTAATTGTATAGAAATCGAAAGGAGTCAAAACAGAATAATAGACCCTTCAGAACCTGGACCTAGTTGGCTAGAATCTGCTGCAGAGCTTGCAAGTAGAAAGAGAAAAGCTCCATCTACACCCACTCCCGTAAGTAAAAGTACTAGTTTGTGTAGAAATTAATACTATTTGTTTGTCTCATGAAAATGTTTAAATTGTAAGAATTATTAATAACCTTGTAATTTAAAACTCTCATTTTCCAATCATTGTTAGACAACAGAATTAAGTGGTAAACTTATATAAACTTCCTCTTATGTCAGAATTATAGCATGAACACGGAAGGTTCTAAAAAGACTTTACATGAAGAAACACAGTTTTATTCTGCACACACACATATACATGTACTAACTTTATATTAAAGGGTTGATAAGTTTGGCTTCCAAACTGTATATAATGTAAACCACATTTGCTCTATTGGGCAAATTAGGTATCAAAGACTTATTGCAAAACATATTAGTATTGATGAAAGAATGGCATTATATGATTAATAAAAGAATCTAGAAGGGAAAAAAAAATTCTCTTGTGTGAATTTACTTAGAATGTAATTCCCCCCCCCCCAAATTTTCTGTAATTTTTATAAAGTACTAGCTGACCCGGCCCGGCATTGCACAGGCTTTTACCGAGGGTATAACTTAATCCCCATGTTAATTTCCTCCTTTCTTTCTGACGCCAGCACTTTTGTGTGGGTGTGACGCGTATGATGTGAGTGTATGGCTCGTGAGTGCGTGTCATGGCTTTCTCGTTTAACATTTTCCCTTCTCTTCACAAAATCAGCACTTTCAATATTATTTCTCGAAATTACTTTTACTTTGTTTCTTTCCTCTCCGCTTAGCCCGGCGTTGCACAGGTTTTTACCAGTGAATAACTTAATCCCCATGGGAATTTCTTGTTTCCCTCAGGACGATAGCAATTATGTGTGTGTATGCGCGATGTGAGTGATTTCTTTAACTATGACATTAAAACTCCCTTTTTCGAAATTTGTTCTTGCGTTCGTGTGGTGTGGTACTTAGGAGAGGTGAGTAAAAGCTTAGGTGTCGTCCTCATCGCTTGATGATGGTTGAAAATTTCGAGGTCCGTCGCTAAAAACCCTTGAATAGACGAACAGTGCGAATTTATAAATCACTCACTCACTTTTCAATTCTTTTGTTGCAATTTTTTAGCCCCTGGCAACGAAAATGTAGTCTTTTTAAAAATAGTTGTATGTTGAAAAAAGACAGAAAAGTAGAAATTTTTCAAATTACAAAATTTTATTACTATTTTAAATTTTGAAGTAAAATTGTAAGGATATTTTGAAATGTTCGACACACGGGAAAAAAGTTTCATGCAATTATCTTTATAAAAGAAGAAATTATTAAATGATTGTTTTAAGTATTTTGAGTGTTTTGTTAAAATTTGTTCAAAAAAGTTTTTGGCTTTTTATTTTTTAAATCACTGATTTAAAAAGTTTTAAAAATCATTATTATTTAAACGCAACGATTTTGATTCATTTTAGAAAAAAATCATAAAATATGCAAAATATCATTTTGTGAAGAAAAAAAAAAGATAGTTTTCGGTATTTTATTTTTTTAATCACTGGGATTCTAAATGATCAATGAATTTTTTAAAAATCATTTTCATTTAAATTCATATATATTTATTCATTTTAGAAGAAATCATAAAATACAAAACAAAATTAATTAATTATTTTATACTAATATTGATTTAAAATATTCATTAGCAATTAATTGTGATATGCCAATTTAGTGATTTTTGATATATTAATAACACGCAATTAATAATGAAGAATTTTTTATTTGAACATAGCCTTTATTTTTTTTCTAAGGAAGTTATGCTTATTTAACTGAATAATTCAAAAAAAAATTCGAAATGGGCAAATTTTGCGTTTTTATTATGAAATTATATGTCAAAAAAAGATTTATACATTAGGCATTATTTTAAAGTAAACTATAAGTTTTATGAAAGAGAACAAAAATTTTGATACTGATAAATATTTTAAATGAGTCTCAGAAATGTATTGAATACATTTTGTCATCTTAATCTAACATCTATAATGATTTAATTTTTTGAAAATTATCTACAGAAAAAATGACGAAAATTGAAGCAAAAATGACTTTTTTAATCGCCAAATTTACTGATTTCCCCCTGTTTAAGGCAGAACTTTTTAGTGTAACCCTTGAGTTAGATGCGGTCGACGGTTAAACAGTTCAAAGGTCTTTGGCGCAAAACTATTTTTCGACTCCAAGGTTTGGCTAACTGTAAAATCGCGTATTTTTTATTAATTATTTTTATTTTTAGTGCATAATTTTTTAGTTAATGCTTTCAAACACGAATTAATTGCAAAAATAAAGTACTTTTAAATAAAAAAAATGTGCAAAAAATACTGTTTAAATTATTTCTTGCAAAAACGATTTTTTACGAAAATCACAAAAAAATTTTAAAATCCGTAATTTTTGCGCAATTTTTTCAATCTTCGTACAGATTATGGATAATATTTTTTTACACACGGAAATAAAGTTTCGTACGATTATTTTCATAAATGACAAAGTTATTCAATGTTAAGTTTAAATATTGAGTATTTTTTGAAAAATCTTTAAAAAAAAGTTTTGGGAATTTTATTTTTTAAATGGCTGGATCTAAAAGAGAAAGGCTTGAAGTTATTTAGTGTGGGATATCGTTTTAATAACACGAAAAAAAATTCATACGCAACAATTTAGAAATAATTTGCATAAAAACGCATCAGTTTTAACTCTTTTTTTAAAAAATTCTTAAAAAAATAGAAAGTATCATTATTTTGCAAACGAAATTATACCGTATTGTGGCGAAATAAATTATCTTTCCGATTCTGTAATTATTTTTTGTCTGATTTTAACGGTAAAAATTGGATGGCAATTTTAAGGTGGTGTAAAACGTCGGATCACCGCTCGGCCAAAACGGAATGGAAGTTCTGCCAAGTAAACAACCCGCAGGAGTAAAACAATTAGGTGTTTTAAGGTTTTTAATTAATATATTTTTAACTAATTGCAATATCGGAATGAAAAATAGTTTACATCCTTTTCTCAGACCTACTGAATATAAGCACAAAATTTCATTAGAATCGGTCTAGCCGTTTCAGAGGAGTCTGGTTACAAACACTATGACAGGAGAATTTTATATATTAGATATGCCAATACCTGCAATTCTACAACTGAAGGGATTTTGCGAAGATCATTGTAATAAAGAAATATGAAAGAGAAAGCCATGTTTTATATAAATAAAGTGCTTGAAATGTACAAATTAAGAACATGTTTATCAATATTCTGTATTTTTCTTTAAAAATTCAGTTTTATTTGTCCTCTTAATTAATTAAAACAGGCTTATGGGTAATAAAAAAATTCCCCTTTTTCACTTGCAGTCAACATCAAATGAAATAAAAAGGCTTTGTGTAAGGAATTCATCTGCTCCAGTTCGTATGTACCTTGAGCAATTTGTTCCTTTTCTTCTGGAAGGCCTGTTAAAAGTTACATATGTAAGGTAAGAATGGAATTTAATTAATGTTATATTATGAAAGGGTATCATTTACTTTACATAGTTTTGTTATTTTTTTACTGTAAAAATTTATATAAACTTGATTATCATTTTATTATAATTTCTTTCGTGTATTTTTAAGGATGTCAACAAAAAAAAGTAAAATTTGTTTAAAAATAACAAAAGTATTGAGAAAAATAAAATTTATATTATTCGAGTATAGTCTATTCAGGCAAATGCTTTATAATCTGATGTCTGACTTATCATTTCAGGCCAAATGACCCCATTCAGTACTTGGCTGATTGGATGAAGGCAAACAAAACAGCTGCTTATGAAAGAATGAATAGCTAACTATTTTTTTTTATTGAATCTTTATGTGTGGATCGAATCTTTTTTTAATGATAACGAATGCATCACAGAACAAGTGACCTCGCATTTAATTTTATATTTATATATTATTTTTTTTTATCTTCTGCTAATTAGCATGTTTTTTATGAATGTAAATTTAATTGAACATGTTTGTATTCTAAGTTGTGAGCCCTTGTGAGGATAAAAGTATATTTTATGACATGTTTTTGGAATTGTGAGCCTTTGAACAGATATTGCAATGGAAAATGGTCATAGGAATAAATTACATTTATTTTCATGTATGAATATTCTATACATTATAACATTTAACATTTTTTTAAATACCTTTGGATTTCAGATATCTTTTTAAACTACTGAATCTAAATACGTTTTTAAATATGAAAAAAAGTAAAATGGATTGATGTTTCAGAGTTTTCTTGAATATATCCTGAATTTTCATTCTATGTGATATATATATCACATAGAGTGAAAATTCAGGATATATTTTATTCTTCATTAATACTATAATATATATACACTGGTGTGCAGAAATTAAGGACGAGACGGTTTTTTTCAATATAATTTGTACAAAAGCATTCCAAATCAACACATTTAATACCGTAAGATCCCCAATACGTAAGGACATGAGTAATGTAAGCAACACTTACTAAAAGAGAAATCAGAGGGATAAAAAGAAGCTTTATTGAAAAAGTAGCATGGAGCGCAATGCGACTGAAGGCCGAAACATCCCTGTGATGGGTGTCCAGCAAGAAATATCCGGTCTTTAGTAGGGGATATGATCTCCCCTGACTGCTAGGCAGGTTTCACAGCGTCTGCCCATGCTGAGAATGAGGGTGTCAATGAGTTGTTGAGGCATTGCTGCCCATTCGTCTTGCAGCGCCAATCGAAGCTCCGGAATCGTTACTGGTGGTAAGGTACGAGCTGCCAAGCGTCTGCCTAGAAAATCCCATACATGCTCGATGGGATTGAGATCCGGAGATCGTGCCGGCCAATCCATACGTTCAATATCCTCACTCTCTAAGAGCTGTTCGGCAGCTACTGTGCGATGACATGGTGCATTGTCGTCCATGAAAAGGAACTGCGGACCCATAGCGCCTCTAAAAAGACGCACATATGGAAGAAGAATCTCGTTACAATAACGGGTCCCGTTGACTGAACCTGCATCAAAGATATGAAGGTCTGTACGACTACCAAGCATGATGCCTCCCCAAACGAGAAAACCGCCACCTCCATACCTGTCCCTTTCAATGATGTTCGAGGGATGATTGCGGCTTCCCCGCTCTCTCCAGATGAGTATGCGATGAGAATCGCTACATCTGCGCATGTGCTACCGTACATCACCTCACTTAATCTCCTGATTGGTCTTTCTGTCCGCTCTGCCTCTTCGTTCAGCTGATATGCTAATTTTTCGACTTCGTCCTTAATTTTTGCACACCAGTGTATATAATATATACATATTATATAGTATTAATGGATTAATTAATTAACTTCTTTAAAAAAAGGGTTTTCTTATCATCAATGTCAACTTTTTTAAATGTATCCATTTACTTATCTTGATATTAGCTTACATTTCAAGATAATTTTTAAAATGGCTTGTGGAATTATATGCATTAAATTTTGTTTAAAAGTTTGTAAGTTAGGATGATTAAAAAAAAAAAAATGCCACTCAACATTTTTCTCATCTTTTACACAAATTGATTGATAGTTATATTCCAATTCTAAAATCATTAAAAAGAGCAATATTATTTTGCAAAAAGAAAATTATCAAATACAGTCAAAAACAAAAAAAGAATTGTAACAAACTAATATTTTTATAAGTTTGTGAATTACTCATGTTATAAAATTCAAATTTTTATGCAATTATCTTCAATTATTCAGACAATATTTTGCATCCAAATTAGGATCGGAAACCTTGTTATTTAAAGGATCATGCTATTTTGTAATTTTCTGCGTAGATTATATGCAGTGTTTTTTATTTTTTTTAAAAGAATACAAACTGTTGTGAGAATTATATGCTAAAAGAATCCAGTATGAGAAATAAAAGAACCCTGTTGAACACAATTTTTTCGGAATATGCAGGAAATTATTGAAGGGGAATTCAAATGAATATTGTAACATAATGTACTCAAGCCATTCTTCACTTGATTCTATAAAACTGAAAAGAAAAAAATTGATCCCATGATGAAAATTTTTTAAAGAGTTAACTATGCTAATTTAGTTGATGTTTTAATTTTCCAACATCATAATATAGTTCTGTAGCTGTTAAAAATAATTGCTTATTTTATCTTGCTGTGACTTCAAAAATATTAAAAGTTTTTTTTTTTCCAAGTATATATTATATATTTTTTTTAAAACCACACACAGAATTGAATCAGTTTAAATTTTTCTGTTTCATTTATGATGATGCTTTTTATACTTTATGCATCCAAAATTGGCATCAACAGTAGATTTATTTTTCACATTAAAGTTAATTTAATATATATTCCTACTTCATATAAAAAAGGTATATACAAAGCTTTCATTAATTTTGTTCTCCACTTTAGTTAATTTGATCCTGATTTTTTTTTTGGAAATGCTACCAGTTACTTTTTGAATCTAAAGCTAATGCATTACATGCTTTTATTTGAATTTGTAGGCTGACTATTGATAATTTTTTTAAAAAATTAAAAATTTTCGTTTTTGCAATGTTATCTCCTGAGAATTGTCACAAGGTACAAAATGGTTCAAGTTTCACACCATCAATTTTGACTATAATAGGATAAAAAAGAATAATATAGAGTTTTGTGAGTGATATATTGAAAATATTAAATTTCCTTTTTGCATTAATTGTTTATCAAATATGACAGAAAATGAAATATTTCAGAGCAGTATTTGAAAGCTTAGAGAACATCAAATGTATTTCATGTTTTTTTTTTAAATTTTAGGAATCTTTTTATATATAAAAAGTAAAAATCTAAAGATAAGAGATAAAAATTCTATGTCTAGTGAGATGGAAAGCCTTTTTTTAATAGAAAATAAGAGAAAAAACCTTTCCTTCCTAATAAATTAGATCTTTTCCGAGATTTGGAGTGAATCCAGAATAAATCATGCAATAATTTATAACATGAAATTAAGTAAAAGCTTTAAACAGGTAGTTGTTTTATTTTATTTCTTCTGATCTTTATTTGTTGTTAGCCATTCCATTCAATTCACACATAAAAATGTACTTATTCATTTAAGGAATATATATTGAATTTCTACTGCACTTGAATTTTGTTTCAAAAAGGAGTTTCTAAGATTTCTATAGTAAATGTCAATTACTGTTTTCATATCCATTTAAAATAGCTGTTTGAGAAATGCTGCTTTTGTTTTTTAGCTATTTTTTTATCAATGGATTTTCAACTATGCTTTTATTAATAATTCATAAAAAAGGTTATTACATATCTAATTTTTCAAGCATATATGCTTTTATAGATTCTCAAGAGACTAATTTCATTAAAAAAGAACTATCTAATTCATTTCCATGATGTTTTTGTTTCATCTGTGAAATATTTTTTTTAAAAATATTATCTTGTATTGGATTTTCAAAAATTTTACAGAACTAATTTTTTTACAGATTCTGATATTATTTCATTCTATACTCTATAACAAAGAAAACAATGTACCAAAAACAAGTTGTCCAATAGAGACAAAAATCGGTGGGTAGAAAGATTATGTACAGAATAGGAAATGATTAAAATTTCAGAAAAATTAAATAATTTATTTCAGAGTTACAAAGTAAAGATCTCAATAAGGTGTTGACCTATCTCTAGCGTGGATGAAAGCTGCCACATGACACAGCATAAAGTGATAAAGCACCCTGATGGATTCCTGCAGCATCTCTTGCCAAAGTTGCTCCAATTGTCAGGCCAGGTTATCAACATTCCCTGAAAGAAATGGCACCCTAGACCATAACTCCTGGTAGAGGGCTTGTGTGGCATGCAGTAGTGAAAGCAGGATCGATATGCTGCCCTGGATGTCTCCAGTCACATTTTCGATGATCGTCAGGACACAGTTTGAAGCGGATTTCGCCACTAACACCAGTCAGCATGATTCCAACCTGATTGAACCAAGCACCACTGTAATATGGCGCCACAGTGGGCAGTCGTGAGTAGCAGGTGGCATAGCAATTGGTACGAGCGTAAATTTTGCTCTATCAGTCATCTGTGAATGGTCATGGTGGACACTCGTGTGCGGGGTCGCACGTCTGATGTTTGATAACGATGAATCAGGTGTTGTGACAACTGATCCGTCAATCAATCTGTCGTGGCCCTAGTCGACCACTACCATCATGACGCTGTCATTGTCCACCCATTCTTGCGAGCCTTTTCTAATAGCTGCATTGCTTTGACCCATATGACGAGCGATTCTCTGATTTGCCCAACCTGTCACTTTCAATCCAATGATATGACCTCTTTCAAACTCTGACAGTTGCTCATAACAAGCTCAAATCCTGCAGCGAGGCATTTTTTCAATCATTAAAAAATATCCTAAATTGCAATGCAACAGAAATTTTGACCATGAGATTGAAAATCATTTCTTATAGACACCTGTTGAGAGCGCAATTCCGATGTGCTGTAGCTCCCTCTATTCATTCATTGGACACCAAATGTTAATCACTTGCATGCTTGGTACAAATGTCTTTGCATACGAAATTTCATTACAATCAGGCAACTTCTTGGTGCATCCTTTTTTTGTTGTTGTTATAGAGTGTATTTCAATTGGTATGTTTTATTTTTCCTGGTTTCAGCTTATTTCTCTCATAACCATGCAGTAATTTCACTGGCCAATTTTTGATTTTTTAAAATTGTAGTCTGTAGTACTTAATATATAACTAAGCACAATTAATGGTCTCCCAATTCATTATTGCACATTTGCAATGTTTCGACATTTCTGCTGTTTTGTTTTGGGCTCTTATTCTGTTTCATCATATTAACAAAATAAATTCAGTATGCTGTAATTATAGCATGATTTTTTGGACATATTTATTAGCTAAAACTCTCATAATAAACAAAAAATGGACTTCCAAAAAATAAGTGTTTTATTTTATACATCTTTAAATTCACAAATATTTTGATTTTTGATCCAATAAAGATTATAATTTATTAAATTTTTCTTCGTCAAATAAAATTGCACTTTCATTGCTATTTTAAAAGTGTTTTGAATAACTAATAGATGTGATGTGTTAATTCCAATAATTGTGAAATAACAATCACAAGGGGAGGTGTCGACTAAAGAAATTCATTTGGGGACGAGACATTGTGCAATAGTAGTACTCCTTTAGGATGCTCAACCCTCAATGTAATTCTGCCAGTCCATTCGGAGAAAATAGCCATCAAAATTCATGCTTAGCTTTTATACAATAAGTTGTAACTGTTTCCAGCGATCTGGTGTTATGGCTGGTAAGATAGCTGGTTACCAAGCGTTTGCCCCCAGTTCGAATCAAGCTTTTTTTTTTTTAAATTTTTTAATTCATTTAATTATTTTTACAATTAAATAAATTTATTTAAAAAAAGGTTTATTACATAATAATATAATTACATAAATGATATTAATTATATATATAAGATTACTTTAAAATAAAACTTAATTATACAATTCATTACATATAAGCCAAAGAAGTTAACTTCTAGCGCATATTCACACTAATACACGCATGCATTTTTTTAAATTAATTATTTTTATAATTAAATAAATTTATTGAAAAAAAAAAGGTTTTTAACACTCTAAATGTTATTTTAGATAATTATTTTGTATTTTAAAAAGTAAAATAATTACTATAATTATATAAATATTTATACTATATTTGATAAATATAATTAATAAATAATACTTATTATAAAAGTTTATTATAATAAATACTTTTTTATTGAAAAGGATTATAATAAATTTAATAAATTTTTAAAGATATTTATTATTTATAAAAAAATTATTTTATAATATATCTTATATTATACATTACCAATTTATATATTTAATATTTAAAAAAATATTTTATAAGTCGTTTTTTAAACAAATTTATTTAATTGTTAAAATAATGAAACGAATTAAAAAAACAAAAACAGATCACACGGTTAGAACTTTGAATGGCCACGTAGTAAGCAGATACGCTCTCATCCATGCTACGGCAGCTCTTGCATTAATGAACATTTAAATGTATATTGTATTTAATAATTGTAAAAGTAAAAAAATAATTACTGTAATTATATTAGTATTTATATTTTATAAATATAATTATTAATAAATAATATTTATTGTAAAAATGTATTATAATCAATTTGCGATCCTATTTTTAAATTCATTAATTTTTCTTTACAATTAAATATTATAATATATTTTATGTATGACTATAATATTTTATATAAAGTATCATTTTATATTTATTATAATATATTTTAAATATTATTTATTAATAATTATATTTATAAAATAGAAATACTTATATAATTACAGTAATTATTTTACTTTTTAAAATACAAAATAATTATCTAAAATATCATTTAATCTGTTAAAAACCTTTTTTTTTTCTTCAATTAATTTATTTAATTGTAAAAATAATTAATTTAAAAATTAAAGCAAAAAAAGCGTGACTCAAACTGAAGAAAAATCGCTTGGTAACCAGCTATCTTACCAACCATGACACCAGATCACTGAAAACATTTACAACTTTATTGTATAAAAGCTAAGCATGAATTTCAAAGGCTATTTTCTCCGAATGGACTGTTCATTCGGCAGGATTACATTGAGGATTGAACACCCTAAAGGAGTACTACTATTGCACCAAGTCTCTTTCCCAAATGAATTTCCTTAGTTGTGACCTCCCCTTGTCAATTAGAATTATTAAAACATGAAATTGGAGGTTTAAAAAACACAATTTTATTTTTTGAAAAGAATATTCCTTTTCTTAATTGGATTGTAAATTTGAATTTAGAATTGGTAATTAATTAATGTGAATGTGATAACTATGAGTAGTAAAATGAGAGGTTTTGCTAATTTCCTGCAATTAACTGGTTTCGTGTTCATTTGAATTTTAGAAAATTTTGTATCTTCAGAATCGTTTCAATCTTTTTTAATGTGTAAAAATAGTTGTAAAATGTGTATATATGTATATGATATTATTATGAAAATATATTGAAACATTTTTTTAGCTATTCTGGTAATCTCAATAGTATAGAGTCTCATTTTTACATTTGTCACACACACACATATATATATGTACATATAGTTAAGAAATCATTTAATTTTATTGTATTTGTTAATGTATGTTAATGAGAACAGATAATGTCATCTAATTTAATGTTTTAAAACATTGTAATCTTGATGGAAAAAATTTATTTTCTTTAATTGTATAAAATTGCTAGCATTGTATTTATGCTACTATATATTTATTTGAAATTGTTTTTTTTTCCTGAAAAAATTCTAATGATTAATTTTAACAAAAAGAAAGTCTAAATAATGTTTTCATTAATAAATGTTTCAGGAAATCTCAAATTTTTTTTAATGAATAATTTTTATTTTTTGTATTATCAGCAAATATCTTTTGACGGGTTTTTTAAATGTGTGCTAACTTGCTTTTATTGATGTATGTGTGTTATTTGTTGGATGAATTTGTATGGATTTAGTAGAGTAATATCAGACAGCCAATCACCATAATAATCTATTAAAAGCTTATATTTTCATATGGATGTGATATAGAAAGGAAAAATCAAAGCAACATATATTGTGAGACCTCATTTTGTTATCTCTTGGACAGTTATGAAAGTGGGCATCCAACTAAGCTTGATCTGTAGTACAAGTTAATATAACACAAGCTGAACTTAAAGATGCTTTGTAGCTGTGAATTATTTTTTTAACCTACAGAGTGCTTATTCCAACTTTCCCAGTTCTCACAGATTTAAAGTTTAAGAGTATGCCAATTGTGTCTTCCATAACACTAGTCTTTGAGTTGTGTCAACGGGATTTGAAAAAAAAAGGGATATTTTAGTAATCTAATTTTTTTAAGTAGTATTAAAGAGTTTTTTTCTTTTTAGCTTAGAATCATGAAAATTTTAATTACATTCTTTTAATTGCAAGTGCTTTTGATATTTATAAAAACCTTGAAATATTATGCTTTATATTTGAAAGTATTATATTCCACAACTGAAAAATTGTATTTGGATGTGTTGGAATTTTTGCATATATCATTTATTAGTTGTTATGATTGAATCATTTCCATCTTTAGTCAATGTTTGTGTTTAAGTATTCCTGTTTGTGATGTCCCTGACAATTTGTTTTAACTAGTGACCAATGAAGTTTTCAAAATAGTTTTATTCATGTATAATTTATTATGAATCTGTACGTATACAGTTTTTTATATAGTTATTAAAGGTAAAAATTAGTTGTTTTTTCTTTAAATAATTTAAATTAAAATTTTTTATGTTATAAACAATTTAAATTTATTTTTCAGATCTTTTTGAGCATTTAAAATTTTTACAATATGTATAACACTAAAAAATCAATTATTGCATTTATACCATTGTGAAAACAAAATAAGTTGAAATCAAATTGTTTAATATTTTACATACTGCTTCAATTTGTTGTGAATACATATCTGGCACTTTTTCAAAGGTTAAGCATTTTCCAACTGTTCAAAATAATATATATATATATATACTGTGAAAATCGTTTAACGCGATACTGAGGGGACTGAAATAATTTTGGGGGTTAAAGGATATTGCAAAAAAACATATATTGAACAAAATTGAGTTTATTAAAGCACATTTTATTTACATAGATATTTATATAGGCACTCCTTTCATAAAAATCAATTAAACAAAAACATTCACATGAACTTAATGAAATTTAATACAAAATTTTCAAGGTTTTCTGAAAAACAAAACATTTATTGAGTTTTTGGAAAATCTATTTTTCTTTGCATTGTCTTTTTTAGTATCAAATTGATCAATGTCATCCATTTTGTTTTTTTCACGAATGGAATATGCAGGGGTGGATCGAGACAGCGCTATATGCACTATTCTTTAATGCAATGCAAGCGCCAATCTGTTGTCCAAAATATTATTTATTTTTTGAATATATCTCATGATTATTTTTCAAACCTCAGTTTAAACTGCAATTAATTTGGTTTATAAAAAATAAATGACTGAAAAAGCCAAATATATTGGATTTTGCAACTTTCATTAAAATATCTACACTTTTGCTTTGCAAGAAAAATTAAAGCATAAAGTATTAGAAAAATAAGCTAAATTTTTATATAACATGTAAATTAAAAATTCTATTCTTTTTGAAAAGATTGATGTAATATGTCAACTTATCAAGTAGTTTTTTAAAAGTACCATTTAAGAATAACTTTCTCAATATAATATAATATAATGTACATGTATTAATTTTATATTAATACAATATTTAAGTTATTTTTTTTTCAACACACACATAACAATATATTGAAATCAAATATAATCACCAGGATATCATATTTATGCCAATAGTTAAATGATTAAGCTAAGTAATCTTGTCGTAACAAATGATATCAATATTTTGCAAAATTATGTGTCGAATTAAAAAAAAATATTTTAAGTGATGTTGAATTAAAATATTATTTTTATGTATAAATACATTGGAAAATAACATATTAAAAATTGTGGGCATTATAAGTTTTTGTTTTGTGCAAAATGAGCAGATTAAGTCTCTGTTATGTACATTCATTTCAGTCTCCATTTAAGGAAACAAGTATAAAAAAGTTGATTATAGAAAATTAAAAAACAAATTAACTAATTAAAATAACAAGATAATAAAACAATTGATACAATAAAGCAAAAAATAACATGAAATGAAAAGTAAAAATTATACAAAATGTAAACAAAATGCAATAAGAACAAAAAGTAAAAATCATTCCACTAATACAGCAATACAAAAATAGTATAGGACTGTTCAATTATTTCAGTTTCCATATTACATAACAGATGGCGCTAGCAATGTATTAAAAAAACTATCTGGGTGCATAGAGCGCTGTCTCGATCCACTCCTTAAATAACTGCACATACTTTTCATGATGTTCCTCATTTTGGATGTTTTTATGTGGCATTTGTAGGGATGAAAGTAGCTTATAGATAAAGAAATGGTAGGTATTTTGAGGGACAAGTTAGCCTCCTTTCTGCAAAACATGTGAAACAACTTGTTTAATTTCACACCCCTCTTCCCTGCATGGCTGGTGTTTTCTGTATTGAGTTCATTTTCAAATGGAAATCTTTTCGTGTTAAGGGTTAAAAAAATGCATGAAAATTTTAGTAGTTTGTTGGGACCATTGTAATATCTCATGTTAGCCGGTATTTCGTCTTTATCGTTTTTGTGTTAAACGTATTTCACTGTATGTACATTGCATGATTCTTTTCTCACCCTGTTTCTCATCTGTTTACGTACTTAAAATATTTTTATTACATTGAAAATCATATTTGTTAAATGACCACTTTTTATAATTGTATTAAATAAAACATTTTGATCTAAAATATTTGTAGAAGTCTTCCTTTTTTATTCTGTATAAAAATAATTTTAACATTTCTTCTATGCAGCTTAATGTGTCTGAAATACAACTTTATTTAAAACTGATTATATAATGCAACATTTGAATGGTTTCCTGTTAAACCTAACCCTTCTCATTCATAACTGTTTCGGGGCTATCATATTAAAATTATTGTATGATTTTGTAGAAAATTATTGAAAGGGCCTAAAACAATCAATGCTGGTTAAAAGATTTCTATAGAAATTTTTGGAGGAATATATTGTAATTTATGCAATAACAGTGAATGATTCTTAATATATATATTTATTTGTTTATATATATATTCTATTCCATTGTATTCTATTCATATTGTTGATAAATTTAAAAAATGAATAATTTATATTTTCATTTGCATGTTTAATTTCCACTTATAAGGTATGCTTTTTAAGATGCAATTTATCTTTGTTATTATAGATTTTCGCAAAATATTTTTAAGAATCAGTAAAATATATATATACACTTATTTGCATTAAAAATAAATGTGGCATGTTTAAAAAAATCACGAAATTAACATTCTTCCTAAAGCATCCTTCATTTTCCTGCACCCTTTTATTTTTTCAACAAGTAGGAAACTTTTTCAATTTATGTAGTCATTGTTAAGTTGTCAAGTTTTTGTATTCATAAATTATTGTATATGCACAAGAAAGATGGTTGAAAAAACGTGTGCATTGATTCATTAATTGTAGAGCAACATGGCCCCCTTGAGAGAGGAAAAAATTATGTTAATAAAGAATTAAAAGTTTTTTTTTCGGCTTCTGTTTTTTAAAAAAAAATAGTATAAATATTGATCCATTTCACAGCTTTTTCCATTAAATATTTGAAAGTGTTTGTTGGGGAAAGTGTTTCCCTATGTGTTTCTCTCAGATAATCAGACGAGGTTGTAGACAAACATTTTTATTTCTCGGTGCGTATGTCGGAACACTGCGATGGGCACCGTAATTCTCGCTCGTCTGATCTCACTGAAAACTCAACTCTCGTTTTTTTAATACACTTAATCACCGCCAGGCGGCTCCCACTGCGCATGCTTAACATACCCCCCCCCCCCGGCCTTGCAATATTAATATTCAACAATATCAACACAGTTCACAACAAGTTTCAGGTTAAACAATTGTTTTCAAAATCATTATATATTTTTAAGTACTATAAATTTTCAGTAAAAAAAAACAAGTCAAAATTACTAAAGGACAATTTAATGAAAAATGCATAATTTCTTAAATGGAAATTGACCTTAACTATTTACATCTATAGGTAGAATACAAATCTTAGTTATGCGCCTCTTAAATTATCCTGTTTTTATTTTAATTCTGACTGTTTTCACTTTACCTTCAGAACCATGATAGACCTCAACGACGTGCCCTAAAAGCCAGTTGCAAACTGTTCTAAAATCCTCCTTTACAGTTACCATTGTCCCACACATTATATTGTCCTCGATCATCCACTTGGTTCTCTGTAGGAGAGTATTCAGATAATCGTTACTCCATTTTTTCCAAACTATCTGAATTAACAGTTGTTTTCTGACAACGGCTTAATCTATAGTCATTAATATTAATTACTATGGGCTCAAGAATAGAGTTAATTGATCTACCAATCAAATGTGCAGGAGTTAAAATCTCAAAGTTATCAAAATCATTGGATATTGGTGTAAGGGGTCTGGAATTTAAGATTCCTTCCACCTGGATAATCACTGTTTCAAACTCCTCGTATGTGAGTCGGGATCTTGCCAGTGCTCGCTTAAGGAGATATTTCTCTGACTTTATGCCCGCCTCCCATATGTGGGGCCCCTTGGTGGAATAAAATTCCATTCAATGCCTTCTTTACTGAAATATGCCGCCGGATTTTGATCTGGAAAGTTAAGGGTCTTATAAAATGCCTTTAATTGAGAATTCGCACCAACGAAATATGTCGCATTTTCTGTAAAAAGTTTGGAACATTTTCCTCGCCTAGATATGTATCTCTTAAGGCTGTTTTCGGTCAATGTTAAAGGATAAGGATCAAACGGGAAGCACATTTGCCGGCAGGAAAAAGCTCCAATAATAATAAAAATTTCTATGGGTATAAAAAAAATTGTTTAAAGGATAGTGTTCTTTGAATTTTGAAAAAAATACGCAGTTTTCAGCATTATTGCAAAATGAAATTTGAGTTTTCTATGTTAAAGTATAGGAAGTGAAAACGCGAAGCACATTTTAATAGGAAAAAAAATTGATTTTTTCATGTAGAATTAAATAGTATATAAGAAAGCATGCTTCCCTCTTTCGACTGGTGTAGCTAGAATTAAGTTTTATGTTTTTATTAATGAACTTTTTTAAATTTTAAGTTCATTCTGAATTACTTTTGGCGTAGTTAGGACTATCTCAAACAGATGGCACCACCATCGTTTTGTAAAACGAATTTTACTTGGCTACAAATACTTAATTTTGGCGATATTTTTCTGAAATATAGTCGCCAGCTGAAATTATGGTAACTTGCAAGTTGTGGAAAATGAAGAAGATTTATGATGTACACACAGAGATTTAACATCTCAAACCTGATGAACTTTCCTATTTAGGAATGTTTTTAACATTTTCTGCATGTGTGCTTTAAAAGTTTAATTTATATTGATAATTTATAATTATGCTGCTTAGATTTTTTTTTGCCTGTTATTGATGAAATTCATACAAAAATATTTAAATTCTGTAAAGCGACTGAATGAAAAATTGAAAGTATACTTATTTTATACTTGACCGAAAGTTATGAATTGACTAAAGAATACAAATTACTAATCCTTGAAGCCCACAATTTAAAATTTTAATCTAATTATTGTAATGCAATTATTATTATTTTTTAACTAACAAAAAATCGAATCGATTTTATATTTAACGTACAATTTAACCATTGGAACAATCATTAACCAAATCTTGTGTTTTCTAATTAAATTAGCAGAAACTTAATTTTTCGATTAATTTTCTCCAATTCTAAGCTATACCCCAAATTCTCAGGCCGTTTTTGTGGAAAAAAATTAAAAATATGTTGAGATATATGATATACTAGCTGTTACCCACCCGCTTCGCGGGGAATTTCATGTTTTATAAATTTTTACTGCTTATATATATGTATAAATTATTGATATCCAAGTCCTGCATTAAGAATTCGATTGTATTGAAAAATATACTTATACCTGTAACTGTCGCCTGTTGATAAAAAAAGGGGGCAGAACTCATCTAATATGTGTTTTCTAAAAATCTCTAAAATTGAAGCATAGAATGATGTTTGCTCTTTCGTAACCCAAAAACCAAGTGGATTCCCGCAAAACCAATTTTCGGTGGATCTCTACTCCGTAAATTGAACATGCAAGCCAAATTTCAAGTCTAAATCTAACAGAAAAAAAAAAACAAAAGTTTTACTATCAATATATCCCCGTAATCCCGTTGAGAGCCGTTTTCCAAAATAACCGCTCTTAGCGGATTTCAACTCAACAAAAGAAAAATGCAAACCAAATTTCATTATTATAGTCCTTGTAGCTCGAAAAAAGTAATTTTTTTCGTCAATACATCCCAGTAACCCCCTGCACCCCCCCCAATAACTTGATTTGCTTAAAATACATTCTTAGTGGATCCCTATTCAACAAAAGAAACATGCTTAACAAATTTCAAGTATATGGGTCTAACAATTAAAAACAGGAATTTTTTTCTGTAACTCCTCTTGACCCCTCGCAACCCTCCTTGGGGGTCAATTTTCGTTTTACTCTTTGTTAGAGGAACTCTATTCCATGAAAGGAACATCCCTACCAATTTTCAAGCAGGATGATCAAATAGTTTAAAATCGAAATATCAATTATGCCTCTTAATCTCCCGAAATTAAACTTAATAGTTCATATTCGCGAAACCCATTTTGTAGCGGTTCTCTACTTTACGAAAGGAATCTGCTTATCAAATTTCAAGACTGTAAGTCTAATAGTTTAAAAATGGGGATAATTATCTATAACGCCACTTGAGCCCCCGCACCGCCACTTCTGGGTCTGTTTTCACAAAACCAATTTTGTAGGGGAATTGCACACTATGAAAGGAATCTGCTTAGCAAAATTTGAAGACTGTGTGTCCAATAAATTAAAAATGCAAAAAAAAAAAAAAATTATCAATAACGCCCTTTGAATCCCCGCAACGCGGCCTAGGGGTCGATTATCACAAAACACATTTTGTAGTGTATCTCTATCCTATGAGAGGAATCTGCTTACCAAATTTCAAACTGTGCGTCTAATAGTTTAAAAAATAGAAATAATTATTTATATCTGCCCTTAACACCCCTTGGGGGTCAATTTTTCCCAAACCTGTTTTGTAGCGGATATTTACTCCATGAAAGAAACATTCCTACCAATTTTCAAGCAGGGAGGTGAAGTAGTTTAAAAATATTTATCTAGTACGCCACTAAATCCCCCGCAACGCCATTTAGAGGTCTGTTTTCACAAAACCTTCTTATAGCTGATCTCTACACTATAAAAGAAATCTACTTATCAAATAAGACTGTGCGTCTAATAGTTTAAAAATGAAAATAATTATCTATAACGCCCCTTAAGTCCCGCAACGCCATTTGAGGGCAATTTTCACGAAACCCATTTTGTAGCGTATCTCTACCCTATGAGAGGAATCTACTAAGTTTCAAGACTGTACGTCTAATAACTTAAAAATCGGAATTTCTAACGCCCCTTAAACCCCCGCAAACAATTGCTGCTAATTTGAAATTACAAACAGACACTTCAATTTTATTTATTTGTATAGATATAGATTGGGATTATAATAACTATTGTTTAAATGCGAATAAAAATGTAAATAAAAAAAAAAGAAAGGATTAAAACTAACCGTAAAACTTATCAATTTTTTGTTTCTTGCATTGCTTTTTGCTTATGAAGCCTTGATTTATTATTTTTAAAAGTGCATCCGAAACAGCCGATGCTCTACTTAACTGAACAGTGAGATAACTATCATAAAAAAAATTATGGCACGTGTCAGCGTATTATGTGCGCGTATAACACTATTATGTCTCATGAAGAGCATCGGTCGCCAGTAACCAAAACAACTTCATTAGCTCAGCTTGGCATTCAGTTTCACGTTCACCCGTATAGTTTCCGTTCCCGTAAGAATACGGGAATAAAATATAGCCTATGTTACTCCCCGTTAATGTAGCTTTCCATTAGTGAAAGAATTTTTAAAATCGCACCAGCCGTTTCCGAGATTAGCCGGAACAGACAGACAGACAAAAATTTTAAAAATTGGTTTTTTTTTTATGAGTACCGTATATACTTTTAGTGCATTAAGTAAAAAGCTGCTAATTTGAAATTACAAATAGACACTTCAATTTTATTTATTTGTATAGATTTACTAAATAAAAAGTGGCTGCGGTAGCCTAATGGTTATGTAACAGAATCGTGGCTGTCCTATCATGAGTTCTTGCCTAGTACCGCTCAAGACCCGCCATGTAGGGAAGCTTAATCTGTCGAGAACTCAGATGTCCTCCCGTTGGTGTGGCAGTCAAGAGAGGGGGTGGTAGCTCAGGTGTCGTCCTCGTCACTTGATCATAGTTCAAAATTACGAGGTCTGTCACCAAAAGCCCTCGAGTAGCTGATCAGTACGACGTTAATATTCACTTAACGAAATAAAAAGAATAAAGGTGAATTAATAAGAAATGAGTAATTAATTTATTAAAAACTTTTAAAAATAAACGAGAACCAGTAATTTTTCTATCCGACAGTATCTTGTCCAATTCCCCCCCCCCCGGTGAATTTTTCAGTCTTCGATTCTAAGCAGCACCCGATTTTTAGTAGCATAAGGGAAGTAGTGCGATTTAGATTCGAATAAATATAGCAATTTCGCGATTTTAAAGTTTTTGTATCTTTAAGTTTGCCTTTTTTTCTATTAAAAATTACTGTCTCTGACATTTTCTATCATTGAACATTTTCAATAACCTGTTCTTGACTAAATGTTTAATATAATAGTCTCTGTGTGATTTCTTTGCGGAATACATTTTGCACATATCAAAGTTTATTCAAAATATGTCCATTTTAGTTAAATAAATGATAAAAAAAATTAAGTAGTAAATTTTTTAAATAACTTTTTTATGAAAAAGAAATATGTGAGGCATTACCGTATGAACAGATATTTGCTGCTCATTGGAGTTTTTCTTTTAGTACTATAGTTAAGATATTGATTTTTATTACTAGTTTGTTTTTAAATTATAAAATAAAGCATTCAGATCTGCTGAATAAACTTTTAAAAAATTAGTTTTAAAAAAATTAAAACTTAATTTTCTAAATATTTAAACAGTGTTTTCATTTTTTACATCAAATATATATAATTTTTAATTTTGGAAGACTTTTAAAATGAATGATTTATTTCATAAACGAAGTGAAAATGTAATTGTAATAATTAATAATGTTTGCTTTTTTAATTTCGCAATTGCGAATCGAATTGCTCGATTTTCAAATGCTAAGAAGTTTTACATTTCTTAATTTTTCCATTAATCATTTGCTCAGAAAAGTTCATAATAAGTTATGAGCTTTTTACACCTTCGGGGGGGGGGGATGTTTCTATCCACTAGAAAACTTATGTCAATCTAATTATTACAAAGCTATTTTACCATAAATTACTGTTACTCAGTATAATTACTGTGTGATAAATTACTTTAATTGCAGCTTTATTATTCAAAAAACCGTTTAGCATCCTTCCAAAGGCAACTCGTCATGTCATGATGTCAATATCTCATGGGAATTTCACTTCGGATGGAACCAGAACACACTTATTGGTAGGATGTCTTTAGGAAAGAAAAGTACAAAAAAGGGGAGAAAAAGGAAACTTTTATTGCTGTGGGGGTATTGCTGCAAATAAGAGAGGAAGAAGCCGTAGGGGAAGATGTGTGAGGGGGGGGGGGGTAAATACGTTTGCCGAAGTAAAATACGTTGCTCCGTTTTAGTCACTTTTGAAATTTAGAGTAGGAACCTTTATACTTCTTATTTCACAACTCATCAACTCTCATGGATGTTATTGCTATTTATAAATTATATAAAAGTGTATATTATTAGAACATGTAAGAATCATTATTTAACATAGATAAAATTTTCGATTCCGTATTTAAAACAACAGTCCTTTCATACTTATTATTTTTTAGAAAAAGGCGATATAAAATGCATATCAAAGAAATTTACTTTGTAGAATCGGTGGGTGAATAAATAAGAATTATTCGACAAGAAATGTTTTATATATCAGTGAAAAAAGAAACCAACATTTTTTACTATTTTGATACTTTTTTTGATTGATGATTGTTATGCATCTTCCAAAACTAATAAGATTGGAAATTTTTGACACATGTTACGAATATTATTTTTTTGTGAGAGAAGGGGATAAAAGAATAAAAACAAAATTCTCCCCAAAAGACACCATACTCACCAATTACATAGAATTTATTTTTACATGGAATTCATAGCAAATTATGAAGATTTATTTGTAAATGCCAGCTTAATTCTGAAAAATACAACATATAATTTTTTATGGTACTATATTTATTCGATAAGAGTAAAATTGCTTCATACTGTTAGTCCACTTTTAATGCAACAGATTGAAACATGGAACTTAATTTTTCACTACTGTATATCTACCTTTTCTCATGTTTCGTTCTCCTCAGCATTCATATAGTGCAGTGGTCTTCAAACTGTGTTTCACGGAACCTGGGGCTCTCAATGTTACCCAAGTCACAATAATCAATCGAAAAGGAGATTATAAATGTGTATGTAAAATGGATTGAAGTTTGTATAACTACAAGTATCTTTTATAAAACGCTAATTTCATCATTAAACTTTAAAATTCTATTTGTAGTTCTATTTATAAATCTGTCGAGAGCTTAAATGCTCTTCTGTTGGTGTGATGTGGTAGTTAGGAGAGGGGATACTAGCTCAGGTGTCGTCCTCGTCACTTGACCATGGTTCAAAATTACTGTCTGCAGTACCGATTTAAGCTCATTTCGATGCCTGGGAGTAGAAGATCCACAGATACTCTTTGCTCTGGAGAAGCCTAATTTATAACTAGAAAACCTGTTTAAGTCCAGCCTATCCGGGCCCTTCCCGGCCCAGGGCGCCCGCCCCAAGTGCCCAATGGATAAACCGACACTGACTGGTATTTTCTAACATTGAACATTTTCAATTCCCTGGTCAAGTCTGACTAAATTTTTAATATAATAGATGCTGCAGTTTCTTTGCGCAATACCTTTTACACATATCAAAGTCAGAATTAAAGTTAATTCGGAATATATCCATTTTAGTTAAATATGTAAATAACATTTTTAAGTAGTAATATTTTTATAAAATTCTTTTAGTACTATAGTTAAAATATTGATTCGGTCTAGTTTATTTTTAAATTAGAAAATAAAGTATTCATAAAATGTGTGATAATCCACTGAATAATCTTTTAAAAACACTTGCTTTTAAAAAATTAATTTTCTCAATATATAAACGGTGTTTTCATTAGTTCACGACAAACATTGTTCCGAAGTCTCTAGGAAAGAAGAGAAAGGTGCAAAAAAAGGGGGAGGAGAGGATGGGAAACTTTTATTGCTCTGGGGGGGGGGGTAATAAAACAGAAAAGAGCTGAAGAAACTGCAGAGTGTGAGGGGGGAAGGGAGTCCTCTCTTTTGATGATACTTGAAAAGTCTTCTGATGGGGTTTTGCATAGAACAGAGATGGCCAACCTAAATGACCTTGCAGGTCACTTCGGAAAAACATTACAATTCAGCGGGCCACATATAAAAATATATATCTCTATGATAGATTTGGATTTATTACAAGCATTTATTGAAGTAAAAATTTAAAACAGAACGAATTATTATTGTTTTCATTATTTTTAAAAGCTTTTATTTAACTTACAATGTATGTATGTAATTTGTTCGGGTGGAATCTTGCAACTCAAATTTTGAAGCTGATATCATCATCGCATTGAGCTGAAATTTTGTATACACGTTTAGTTTGGATGACAATGCATGTTGACCATTTATATTCCGATATTGCAATTAAAAACGTTAAACTAGTTTTGGGCGCCAACTTGGATATATCTGCATTGTTGTAATAATTTTATTGTTACAACAATGACAAAAGTTGGCGTCGAAAATCGGTTTTCAGCCAAACTGGAATTTCATAACGTTGTGCTATTGACTGTATTAATTAACTTTGTCTAAAAAATAATTACATTTCTACAACGTAAAAATAATCTAATTTCTACAACATATGCATTTTTTTTTTTACAAATTTCTATCTATTTTCTTGGATTTAAATTCAAAACAAAAAAAAGTAGAGCTATTTTTCAAGTAGATTGGTACATTGTATACCTTTCAGTTAAACTGAGATGGAGTATTATAGAAATTCTAACTTTAATGTATGAAGCTCAGACAAAAAATAATTATAGAATCGGAAAAAACATTTATTTCGTCCCGATACGGTATAATGTTTTTTACAAAATAATATTTGTATTCCTTAGGATTTTTTTTTAAACAAGTCAAAATCGATGCGTTTTTATAAAAATAATGTCTAAATCGACGCGCATGAATATTTTGTTTAAATGAATCGACATTCCGTACTAAAACAGCTCATGATTTGCTCTTTTAGAATCAGTCATTTAAAAAATAAAATGTCAAAAACTTCTTTTTTACGATTTTTCCAAAAATACTCAAAATTTTAATATTTAATAACTTTGTCATTTTTGAAGAAAATCTCATAAAACTTTTTTTCGTGTGTAGGATAATATTACCCAAGATCTGTACGAAGATTGAAAGAATTGCTTAAAATTTACGGATTTAAGAAAAAATTGTGTTTTTCGTCTAGTACCCTTTTTGCGAGAATTCATTTAGCTCGACTGTTCGAAAATAACCGGCTAATACTTAGCAACAATGATGCGTTGAATGAGATGAACAGATTCAGAAACCTGTCCAGTGATAACTAAAAAGTAAAAAATAAATTGAATGTAAAAAAACTTTTTTAAAAACAAGCTTTTATTTAAACGCGTTAAAAAGAATAAAATAAATTTTTCTTTAAAATTTTTTTACTATCAACTTATAACGTCATTACACAATTTATATGATATGAAAGCTTGTCGCGAGATTTACCTCTGCAGATAAACAAGTAAATTAAATAATTTGATCTGATTGATTTCAATTTCTTAAAATTTTCAAACTAAGTAAATAAGAGTGCTTTAATCTTGCGACAAGTATACGTTGATAGTAAAAAAAATTTTAAGAAACATTTATTTTTTATTCTTTTTAACACGTTTAAATAAAAGCTTGTTTTAAAAAAAGTTTTTTTACATTCAATTTATTATATGTATACAAACATAGATATTATAATAATCAAAATGCAATGAATCAAATATTATTATTTAAATTTATTTGATTAGTGAGATATTTGTTTCTCAACTCTTTCACTGAGTTTTTGAAATAGATCTCAATGCATATATTTATACATCGTAATTGATGCTGCAGCTTTTCGTCCGATAAGTTTGAGCGCAATTTCCTGTTAGATTAATTTCATTTTCAAGGGAAACAAGTAATATAAAACAAATTTTAAGTCAATTCCTACTTTGAATGAATAAATACAAAGCATTTTATCAACGATTGAAAATTTTAACAAGATATATATATATATGTATAGGGAGAGAGTGAACTTATAGTAGGAATTGAAAAAAAGCATGATTTGTCTGAATTGTTGTAACAATGCGCACCCGGTTTGGATGAAAAACTGGTTTTCGGCGCCAACTTTTGTCATTGTTTTAGCATTTACAATGTTACAATAATGGAGACGAATCTAAGTTGGTGACGAAAACCGGTAATTAATTTATTTAATTGGTAATTAATAGATAAATATTTGAAAAAACTGTATGAACATCAAGTGTCATCCACTACATAAAACAATACTATTATTTTGTTGCCAAATATGCGTAAAAATTAAATAATCTTATGGTTATCCAACGGTATCAATGTTAAATTTATGTTATTGTATATTAAAATCAATAATTGTATGTGATTTAAAAATTGTATTTTAATCTATATGTATATGCAGCATAAAATATATCATGCTTTTATCAATGTTGATATATTTCAGAATTTGTACTGAGAAACGCCGGGGGGAAAAATTGTAATATTTTTTCTTTTGTTTGTACTTTCTTCATTTAAAAATTGTTTAAATATTTTTCAGATACACGTGATGCTATTGTACCGCTATTTATAATTAAAAGTAATGTAATGAAGTTATTATTTGCGCATTTTGTTTGAAAAATATTTAATTATATTTTATAGGTAAGAATTGGTCTTAGAAGAAAATTGAGATAACTGTTTGTTGATTTTCTATGCGAACTTGAAATATTTCTTTTGTGAGGAAAGATTTTTTACTTACTTAGATAACTAGAACCAAAAACAGAGAGCAATGTGCATACAATTTTCTCTTTTGAAACAATTAAATCTCTCCAGCAATGGCATTCAATAAATTACAAAAAAGCTGTAAATTTATTTTTGGAGTTGCCTTTCCGATTTTTTCAACATTTCGTAATTGTCCATAATTTTGGAGATCTATTTCATATAAGATCCATTACAAATTTATCAACTTCCATCCTCTCGAAAATTGACACATTAGTTGAGTAGTGCAGAGTGCCACTGAGAATTGTGCCGCATGCCACACGTGAAATAGGTTGCCAACCCCTTTTCTATCGCATGAATGTAAAATTGTATCATATTGTTTGTTCATTTAATACAGCATATTAAAACGTGAAATTAAGTTTTTCATTGCTTTAAATCCACCCATTCTTCCTTTGAAAATCATTTATTCAGAAAAAAAATTGAACAGTTTCGTTCTCTACATCATTTATCTAGAGCATTGATCTTCAAACTGTATTCCACAAAACCTTGGGATTCCACGAGTCAAAATTTAAAAAAATCGAAAAGAAAAACTATAAATGTGTATGCAAAACGGATTCAAGTTCTCATGAAATTCGTATAACTACAATTATCTAAAAATGATCTCATACATTAAGATTAAAAATTTTATTTATACATAACTTAACTTTGTTGTGAAAAACTTTTATTGTTTTATAATAAATGAATTTAAAACTTTCTTTCTTCATCTATTAGATTATGAATATACTATTGTTTGCTATCCCGAGTTCCACAAAGTAATTTTATACTAGTTAGTGTAATATTCTGAAACACCTATAATGAAGAAGATGGAACAATTTTATCGTCATATCAAGAGATTCAATGCTAAAATTTAAATTTAAGCTAGAACACACCAAAATTTTAGGTTGCCTATTCTTGCAAAATACGCAGAATTTCTCACATAGCTGTGAACATTTTAATGCCATTCACAAAAATGTATTTAGTAAGTGAAAAATATTTCTCAACGCAAGTGGCTACAAAAACAAAATATAAAAACGAATTAAACGCGGAATATGAAATGCTACTGCACATAATTTCCAAGGGCCGACAGTTTGTGTAAAAAATGTGAACACATATCTCAGTTACTAAATATAATGTATACGCAGGTGACATTTGGATCACAAATTAATATTATCAATGAATAAATAACATTAACATTTCATCATAAAATTTTCTAATAAGAAATAAAATTTTTAAAATTGTCTTTCATATAACATCAAAAATATATATGTTTATCTATATTCTTTAAATATTATTTTAAGATATATTCTTCTAAGTGTGGAATGGGATTCCCCGAAAACCAGTGCTGAATTACTCATTAGGTGGAGTAGGTGATTGCCTATGGGCCCCACTCTTTTTAGAGGTCCCAAAAATAAAAAATAAACCCAAATATTTAGCTATTTTTTGCTGCAAGAATTAGTTTTTAGTTACATATTTTTTAATTTGCTTGATTATCTGTTATTTTATTTATGCAATGAAATATATTGCTAAAATGTTGTGCAATAAGATTAGGCTACAGGGCCCCGAGAACTGGACTGCCTAGGGGGTCTCCATGTCGTTTTATCCAACACTGCGGAAAACATCTTACAGTTTTAAGTGTTCCGTGAGTCGAAAAGTTTGACCACTGATCTTCGTCCAGAAATAACTCTTCCATGGACAAGATTCACTGCTGTTTTACCCCCTCCCTCCCTTGAAAAAGAACTACCAATTTTACGATTGTGACCCCCTCCCCCGTCCTTAGCGAGCGTTGGCTTTCGCTGAGGGGAGAATTTTGTTGAGAGGAGTACCCGAGAGAGAAATTTATTGCCCATCTTGGGAATCTTCAGAAAAATATTTGTGCCAAAAATTTCGCAAAAGTCAACGCCATCTAGATGTCACGTAAGATGTTAAACAATGGAAGGCCTTCCCCTTAAGAGTTGCAATTATTGCATCCGAAGTCAAATCGGAAAGAATTTGAAGGTGGACGGCACAAGTCACAAAGCAAATGCAAACACAAATATACACTCACATCCAAAAGTTAATCACGGAGAGGAAAATGCTAATTTCCGGAAGACAATCAGATCTGAAGAGGATGCAATTCGCTGCAGAGGTAGATGGAAGTATGCAAATATGTTAGGTAACAGCCAATCGTGCTTTCATGTCAAGAAATATGCAAAAAGGGCAGTCTTATAAGAAGCCAGCTTTATGAAGGGTTACAGAAGTTGATTTTTGTAAGTGCTGATAGAAGGTGTTTAATTTTCGTACAATTTGTTTTCAAGACATATGTGTTTCTATGACTTCCAGAAAACGAATGGAAGATTCTGAGCTTTGGCATGCTGTGGGGCGCTTTGAAGCAGGACAGTCGATCACAGATGTTGCTCTTTTCTTCGACGTTCATCATTCTGTAATTTCACGTTTATGGAAATAATTCCAAACCACACAGACAGTTGTCCGAAGGCCCATAGGCGGTCACCCAAGGGTTACAACCCCCGCGGAAGATCGATATATTGCTATTGAAGCCAAGCGGAATCGCAGAGCGACCTCCACACGTGGGACATCTATGGTTACAGCGTCCGTAGGTAAGGCTATATCTGCAGCTACTGTACGCTGAAGACTACATATGAATGGACTGTATGCCCGGGTACCTCTTGTTTGTGTTCCTCTATCCGTCCAATCAAGAGGGCCACGATTAAAGTGGTGGCATTAGATATGGCAATTGGACTGTGTCTGACTGGGGCAATGTCATGTTTACTGATGGGTCAAGATCTGCTCTGGAGCCAGATGACAAGCGTATAAGGATATGGCGTAAACAAGGAACACGCAATCAGCCCCAAAACATCACGCATTCCGAGGCGAAAGCATAGGGATTTCATTAGGATACCGCACCGACCTGCACATCTTTAAACGGGGTTCTGTGACGGCTGTCCGGTATCGAGATGAAGTCCTAGAACCCATTGTGAGATTGTATGCTGCAGCAGTTGGCCCTACTTTTGTTTTAATGGACGATAATGCACGTCCCCATAGAGCTGACATCGTCGATGACTACCTGGAGAGTGAAGGGATTGCGTGTATGGCGTGGCCAACATATTCGCCCGACCTTAATCCCATTGAAAATCTTTGGGATGCTCTCGACCGTGCTGTATCTTCACGTTCCCCACTTCCAGCCACTCTTATTGAGCTGGAAACTGCTCTACAAGAATGGCGATTGCTTAATTCTGCGGTGGTTGACCACCTAATTGAAAGCATGGTCAGAAGGTGTAAACTTTGCATACAGATGAGGGGGATCACATACCCTATTAATGTCCTTTTTTCATTTTATGCTGTTTATTTTCACTTTATACATAATACTGTTCAAGTCTCCAGTATGACATTATCTGATAACTTACAAAAAATTTAATATTGTTTTCATTTCTGTATATAATTATTGATTTTGTTTTATGTATAAATATATATGCTACTTTACTGCCAAATTTTGTGTCAATCAAAGCAGTACTTGTTGATTTTTTTGCATTTTACATTTTCGTGCTTAACTTTTGGAAGTGAGTGTAGATTTTATTCAGGATGCCCTTTCTCTGATTTTTGTAAGCTAAAAAATATGGACCTCCCAAATCTAGACCAGTTACACTGAATGGAGGGGCCATATTCACTCTTTCATACGGAAGATTGGCCATTATTTGAGAAGAGGGAATTTGTTTACACTTGAAACATACCACACAAGTATGAACCGTTTTCCTAGCTAGGTTTCTACCTCTTAAAGCCCAAAATCTCAATCTTACTGCATTCAGTAGTCCTTGTGGACCAACATGAAATAATTTCTTATGCAAAGTTATGAAATATATTTTACTCAATTTAGAATTTTTAGCCAGTATAGCTGGATGCTTTTGACTGTAGGGTATGGAAGCTTTTTCCAGCCTACCACCAACTCTCAGGACTTCTTTATCATCCTGGAATATGTTCAAAGATTTAAGATTACCTGAAGGGTCACTTAAGTTAATACCACTTTGGTTCTGCTTAATAGGCCAGGCTTCTAACTCATTTACTTCATTCGTAGTTAAAGGTCCCCTCCTTTTCCCCTTGGATTTGCAATTGTGAATAAATCTATAAATATAAAACAATATGTATTATTTTAAAATAATTATTAAAAAGGTCCATAAGATGGTTGAAAAAGTCAAAGTTCTTGGAACTCAGCAGTGAAGTCTCCAGAGTTTTTTCAGACACCCGTAGTTCACAGTCAAAGTCATCTCTCTGGGTTGGTTCCCCAATGACGGAGGTTGAATAAGCACTCTGTAGAAGAAGCTCAGGACCATGCCACCATAGAGTCGTCACGAAGCTCCTCAGGAAGTAATCCTCTAGAAGTAAAATACAGCAGGATTCTGTTCTGATGCAGTGTGATGCCACTGGTCACGGGAACTTAGTTGAGGAATCTTAGACACTCAATTAGCCACGAACGTCTTCAATTCTCTTGATTCTCGACGTATCCATGAAATCACAATAGTCGAATCTGACCAAAAATGCACAGCTGAAATCTGAAGCTTCAATGCGTCCTTCACCTTCTTCATCAATTTAGCGGCAAGAACTGCCCCACACAGTTCAAGTCTTGGAATGGAAATCTGCTTTAGAGGCGACACTTGGCTTTTACTCGTTAGAGACACATTTTAACTTCTCCAAGGGCAGATGTAGACTTGAGATAAATGGATGCTCCATACGCCCTTTCCGATGCGTCGCTAAATGCATGCAACTCAATGCTCTCCGCTCCGTGAACCACAATACATCTGTCAATAAAGATGTTATTCACTGCTTCTAAGGAGTCGATAAATCAACACCACTTCTTTTTTCTTTAAAAGGAAGTTCATCACTCCATCCCAATTCCAGCAACCACAATCTTTGCATAAATATCTTTGCCCAAGCTATAATTGGATCGAGGAGACCCAAGGGGTCAAAGATTCTTGCAATAGTAGACAAAACCATTCTTTTGGAGAATGAAGTTGGCCTTTGTTTCTCTATTCTGAAAAGGAAACAGTCTGGTCTAGGATTTCAAATTATTCCTCGCGCTTTAGTCTCATCAGACTCCAAGAAAGCATACTCCTGTAGATTTGAAGTTATCTCAGGTAAATTTCCGCACCACTTATGAAGATTTATCCCTGCAAGTGTGGAACATCTTACACTATTAAAATTCGAAGGTAAACAAACGTATCTATCTATCTATGTGCGTCTATCTTCTCACGAACAGCACCACGCAGAAAGTCGCGGAAGGTACCAAAAGATCGGGAATTTTCCAGGGAAGCCGTATTGCCTATTAATATTACGATATTGTAATTAGTTCAAAAGATATTAATTAAAAACCTTAATAACGCCTAATTGTTTTACTCCTGCCGGTTGTTTACTTGGCGGAACTTCCCTTCCGTTTCGGCCGAGCGGTAATCTTACGTTTTCCACCATATTAAAATTGTCATCTAATTTTCGATGTCGAAATTAGACAAAAAATAATTACAGACTCGGAAAGATCATTTATTTCGCCACTACACGGTATAATTCTTTTTGTAAAATAACGATATTTTCTATTTTTTTCGAATTTTTTAAAATAGTGTTAAAACTGATGCGTTTTTATGAAAATTATTTCTAAATCATTGGGTATGAATTACTTTTCGTGTTATTAAATCGATATTCTATACTAATTAACTTCAAGCCTTTCTCTTTTAGATCCATTCATTTAAAAAATAAAATTCCCAAAACTTTTTTTTTAAAGAATCTTTCAAAAGTAGTCCCAATTTTTACTTCACATTGAATAACTTCGTCATTTATGAAGGTAATCTCACAAAACCTTTTTTCAGTGTGTGCAGTAATATTATCCGTAACATATACGAAGATTGAAAAAATTGCTTCAAAATTACGGATTTAAAAAAAAAAATTGTGATTTTCGTAAACTTATGTTTTTCTGAGAAATAAATTAAAAAGTAGTAATTTGTACATTTTTTATTTCAAAGTACGTTATTTTTGCAAATAGTTGGTGATGTTTGAGAGCATTAACGTAAAAATTATGCCCTTAAAATGAAGGTAATAATTTTTAAAATAATTTAAAATACGCGATTTTACATTTAGCCAAACATTGGCGTCGAAAATTAGCTTTGCGCCAAAGTCTTCTGACATGTTTCGCGTTCGACCGCATCTAACTCAAGGGTTACACTAAAAAAATTCTGCCTTATCAGTAACTTCGGCGAGTAAAAAAAAAATTTAAAAAAAAAAAAAAAGCGAGTGAAAGATTTATTTTATCGTCAATTATAGTGAGTTAAATAGGTATAAATTCCTTAGAAAAAAAACGCTATGTTCGTATTATATATTCTTTATTATTAATTGCTTTTTTTTTTAAATATCAAAAATCAATAAATTTTTTGCAATACATTTAAATGTAATCTTCAATCGAAATCTTTCAATCGTTATGTGAATATCCTGTGGATCCTCTCAATTAAAAATTAAATTCAATTTGAACCTCCCATTCATTATTGTTGCCTATTTTCATTTCTCGCTACGGGTCTGGATAGCTCAGTCGGATAATCGCTTCATCTACAGCGTAAAGCGGATCGTATCGCTGCGAGTTCGAAACCGATGTTCTCTTTTTTTTTTTCATTTCTGCTAATTTTTCCCACGTAAATTAATCTTACACTATTAAAATTCGAAGGTAAACAAACGTATCTATCTATCTATGTATGTATTTGCGTCTATTTTCTCACGAACAGCACCACGCAGAAAATCGCGGAAGGTACCAAAAGATCGGGAATTTTCCGGGGAAGCCGTATTGCCTATTTATATTCCGATATTGTAATTAGTTAAAAAGATATTAATTAAAAACCTTAATAACGCCTAATTGTTTTACTCCTGCCGGTTGTTTACTTGGCGGAACTTCCCTTCCGTTTCGGCCGAGCGGTAATCTTACGTTTTCCACCATATTAAAATTGTCATCTAATTTTCGGTGTCGAAATTAGACAAAAAATAATTACAGAATCGGAAAGATCATTTATTTCGCCACGACACGGTATAATTTTTTTTGTAAAATAACGATATTTTCTATTTTTTAAAATAGTGTTAAAACTGATGCGTTTTTATGAAAATTATTTCTAAATCGTTGGGTATGAATTACTTTTCGTGTTATTAAATCGATATTCTATACTAATTAACTTCAAGCCTTTCTCTTTTAGATCCATTCATTTAAAAAATAAAATTCCCAAAACTTTTTTTTTAAAGAATTTTTAAAAAGTAGTCTTAATTTTTACTTCACATTGAATAACTTCGTCATTTATGAAGGTAATCTCACAAAACCTTTTTTCCGTGTGTACAGTAATATTATCCGTAACATATACGAAGATTGAAAAAATTGCTTCAAAATTACGGATCCCCTCAATTAAAAATTAAATTCAATTTGAACCTCCCATTCATTAGTATTGCCTATTTTCACTTCTGCTACAAGGCTCGATAGCGTGGTTGTCTAGAGCGCGTCGCTTTCGCAAAACATCTAATTCTTTCTTGTGTCTAGGTTCGAATCTACAGAATTTGATTTTGTTCGTTTCTGCTTATTTTTCCCGCGTAAATTAATTTTACTGATAAATACTTATTTTAACATGATCCTCTGTTATTTTAATGTACTTTTCATTTTTTTTTTGCCTTCAAAAAGGTTTTTTTCTTATTTTTAATCATTCAAAGTAATTTCTATCTTTTTCAACAATTCGATTTTGTTCATTTCTGCTTATTTTTCCCACCCGTAAATTCATTCTCTCTTCTTCAATGATTGAATTCACTTGCAGCATCCCCACTGATCTGAAATTGACTTCATTTTCAGTGCTGCCATTATGTAAGCAAATGGTATGTCACAATTAATTGCTAAATGAGCATTTTTAATCAATTTTATTAAAAATAATTAATAAGTTAGTTTTGTATAATATAATTTTTTCCGCAGATACGTGTTTAAATAATTTTAACACAGAGTGGAATGAAAAAATATAAAATTAAAAAAATTAAATGTTTTTATCAAATAGTATTATTTTCTTTTTGAAAGTTTTTTTCAGTGAATGTTGGCATATAACTAGGTTTTCCCCCAAAGGTGGATTTTTAACACTTATATATGTTTAATCAAACATCCAAACGTTTCAAGAGCTATCTGTAGAATTTTTTTTATTAGTATTTATTGATAATGGATTTAAATTAATATATTTTTTTAAAATTAAAATGCATTTCTGAGATTCATTTAAAATATTTATCAGTATCGAAATTTTTGTTCTCTTTCATAAAACTTATAGTTTACTTTAAAATAATGCGTAATTGCATGAAACTTTTTTCCCCCCGTGTCAAATATTTCAAAAAATTCTCACAATTTTACTTCAAGAATTAAAATAGTAGTGAAATTTTTAATTTGAAAAATTTATACTTCCTGTCTTTTTTTCAGCACACAACTATTTTTAAAAAGGCTACAGTTTCGTTTCCGGGAAAAAACTATTTTTCTTTAAAGAATTTTATAGAAAAAAAAACAATTTTTTTTTTTACAAAACAATGCTGTTTTGCATATTTTATGATTTTTTCTCTTCCCGTGTGTCGATTTCGTTTAAAAATTACGGATTTTAAAGATTTCTTTTTGTGATTTTCATAAAATAAAGTTTTTGCGAGAAATAATACAAGCATTATTTTTGTAACCTTTTTTCTTTAAAAATTATTGTTGTTTCCAATCAATTGTGAAAACTTGGAATTTTCAATTAAAAATTGAGCCCTCAAAAATAATGAAAGCTTTAAAGACATTCTAAAGGCTTTGCGCATGCGCTAGAATCATTATTTTTTTTTTCTTCTCCCTCTGTTTAACGCTCA
Organism: Trichonephila clavata; assembly: GCA_019973975.1. Taxonomy (NCBI): domain Eukaryota; kingdom Metazoa; phylum Arthropoda; class Arachnida; order Araneae; family Nephilidae; genus Trichonephila; species Trichonephila clavata. The sequence goes on along the minus strand of BMAO01032505.1, from coordinate 116,946 downwards.
GTGGCCAAGGTCAAACTTGCTGTTCTTGGCAAAAGTGAATGAGTGGAATAAAAAATACTGTAAAAAAAATATAATTCTCAAACATATATTAGTCTCACACACAGTATTATTTTCTTTTTGAATGATTTTGTGCAGTGAATGTAAATAAATTTCCAGGCTTTTCCATTCTTATATATTTTTAATCTAACATTCAAAAACAACGAAATGAAAAAATGAATAGTCCTTTCGATAATTAACGGTGAGAATTTTTGTATTTATTTTTTTAGAAAATGGATTTAAAATAATAGATATTTTACGAAACTAAAGCAATATTTAATTTTTTTTTATTATTATTTATAGATAATGGAATTAAATTAATATATTTTTTTAAAATAAAAGGAATGTTTCTGTTATTTCCTTATTAAATTAATTATTTGTTAATAAAAAGTATATCGCCTATTATTTTGGATAAAAATACGTTCTAGAGACCTTTTTAAGCTAACTGTAAGTAGCGATTGATTGATTAATGAAAATCTGAAAATTATTTAATTATTTTAGATTCCTAGAAATTATCTATTATTAAAAAATGATGACTTTTTTTTTACTCAAGCATCAAAATAGTTTTCTTTTTATTGTTTAAATTTATTATTTTTTTACTAAAGCAATATTGTTTTTGATATGTCATGAATAGAAACTTGAAGATAAATCTTATATCTGAGGGGAGAGTCAGGGGGAAAATAGTTCTACACTTAAAAAAGCCACCGTAACACCGTGCTGTAGAAAGAGAACTGAAACCTGTCTGACATTAGTAAGATCTGGAAGATATATTTTTTTTTTTAAAAAAAAGGGAATTGTAGTGACGTTAATATAAAGGAATCACACATATACCAGGAACTTTGATAAAGGAAGGTGAATTTCCATGGCAGTATGTTATGCATTCGAAACAAATTTTAATAAAACACTCAAAATACTTAAAACAATCATTTAATAATTTCTTCTTTTATAAAGATAATTGCATGACACATTTTTCCCGTGTGTCGAATATTTCAAAAAATCCTCACAATTTTACTTCAATATTTAAAATAGTAGTGAAATTTTGAAAAATTTCTACTTTTTTGTCTTTTTTCAACATACAACTATATTTAAAAAGGCTACATTTCACCCTGTTTGCCTATTCGAGAATTTTGGTGACGGACCTCGAAATTTTCAACTATTTTCAAGTGACGAGGACGACACCTGAGCTTTCATCCATCTTTAATAATTACCACACCACACCAACGCAAGAACAAATTTCGAAAAAGGGAGTTTTTATGACATAGTTAAAGAAATCACTCAGATCGTGCGCACACACACAAGTGCTATCGACCTGAGGGAAACACGAAATTTCCATGGGGATGAAGTTATTCACTCGGTAAAACGAAAGAATTGGAAAGTGAGTGGGTGATTTTTAAATTCGCACTGAATGCCTATTAGAGGGTTTTTGGTGACAGACCTTGAAATTTTCAACCATGCTCAAGTGACGAGGACGACACATGAGCTTTCACCCATCTTCAATAATTACCACACCACACCAACGCAAGAACAAATTTCGAAAAAGGGAGTTTTTATGACATTGTAAAAGAAATCACTCACATCGCACACACACACACACACAGGTGCTATCGGCCTGAGGGAAACACGAAATTTCCATGAGGGTGAAGCCTTCACTCGGTAAAAGCCCGTGCAACGCCGGGCTAAGCGGAGAGGAAAGAAACAAAGAAATTTCGGAAAATAATATTGGAAGTGCTGAATTTGTGAAGATTGAGCGAATATTAACGTCCCACTGTTCAGCTACACGAGGCCTTTTGGGGACGGTCCACGTAATTTTGAACCATGGTCAAGTGACGCGGACGACACCTGAGCTGGCACCCCCTCTCCTAACTACCACACCACACCAACGGGAGGACGTTTGAGCTCTCGACAGATTTTACGTGCATCCGACCCCTACACGGCGTGTCTTCAGTGGTACTAGGATCGAGAAATCGTGAAGAGAAGGGAAAATATTAAGCAACAAAGCCATGACACGCACTAACGGGTCATGCACTCACATCGTACGCGTCAAACCCACACCAAAGTGTTGGCGTTAGAATAAAAGGAGGAAATTAACATGGGAATTAAGTTATACCCTCGGTATAAGCCCGTGCAACGCCGGGCTTAGAGGAGAGGAAAAAACATAGAAGCCAAAATTACTTCGAAAAATAATATTGGTCATGCTGATTTTGTGAAGAGAACGGAAAATTTATAAAAGTAGAGAAAGCCCGTGCAATGCCGGGCCATGAAAGCTAGTTTCTATTAGTTGATGCTGCAATTCGATTACCTCTTCTATACTCTCGGATCCTGAAAGTATATCATTCATGTCGCACCACAGGAGCTGCCAAAGGAAAATTATTAGCTTCATCCATTGCTAACTACTTCAACGTTCTCGTGGCCAGATAAGGTGCGCTAACTATACCGTAAGTGACTGCAATTAACTCGTACATTTGTATTGTTCTATGCCCTTCCGCAGAATTCTTTGCAAACACGCTTGGTCTGAGTGTATATTTATCATGCGAAACATTTTCTCTATATCCGTAGTAAAGGCATACTTGTGCTTTCGGAAGTGAAACATAACGGAAAAGAGGTTTTCTTGGACCAATCCGCCATTAAAATTGAATTGAATTTAGAGATTTCCCACTCGTTGATGGACTTGATGCATTAAAAACTATTCTCAGTTTAGTTTAAAAAGTATTCAGACTGATTTCTCTGAAGGATAATACACAATCCCTACAGGCTACTATTCTTCCTCAGCAGACTTCAGAAACTTGGCCCAAAGATGCTCAATGTCTTCCCCAAGGCATAAATAAAAAATTTATGTAAAAAAAAATTCCGCATTTTAAATTGCCAATCTGTTTTCGCTTTATGTGGCACTACGTTCGTCAGTGATGTGTGTCTGCGCTATAATGCTAATGCTTTACATATTTTATCACTGCCAATGCATGATGTAAATTTCACATGGTTTGCACACTTCCTTCAGAGTGCTGCCTTTTGAGTGACTAGCAGTGTATCTTAACCAACTGTTCTATTTAAAGGACAGCTAAAAATTATCATGTGGAAGTCATTATTTGTTTGTTGCAAATATTTTGTCAGCTGAAACATGTAGGGATATTAGCTTCTGCTAGAGTGAGTTATGTCTCACACCCTCCCCCTTCCTCTGGACATTGTTTATTCCTCCTATTAATGGGCATGGCTTGTATCATCTTTTTTTGCAATAGCTGAATTCTGTTTCAGCTTACATTGGACACTTGGCTGGGCCTTTTTTATGTGATAGTATTTTTTGTTATCCTCCTGGGATAACGAAAAATACCATCACATAAAAAAGGAATTGGAAGTTAATTGGAGCTATATTTTTCTTAGGTAAATTTTAGAGCATTATTTTTTAAATGTACTCTAAATATGACAGTGGGACGATAAGCATGCAATTGACGTGTTCTTTCCTTCTTTATAACTAAGAGTAAAAAAATAATAATTTGATACAGATGGGAGTGACATTGAAATTGCTGTGTTGCCATAAAATGCAGTGAACTAACTGACACAGATGAAGCTTACGAGAATGACATAAATATAGGTGAGATTATTGTAAACAGCAATACTGGGCTTCTAGGGATTAGAACTGGAGATTGTTTCCAACTGGAACCATAAAAAAACAAAGAGCAGAAAAAAAGCTGAAAGACATCAATCATCTTAGATAAAGAATAAATCATCGTAATATACAAAATCGGAAACACAGACTGAATCAACTGCAAGTGACTTGCTCATGTAGATGGAAACTGTCTTGAAAGATAAAACTCCATCAGAGCCTTTTGAGCAGTTTTATTCTGAGAAAGTTTACAATCTTATTGTAAAAGAAGCTGTGTGATATGCAACAGATGTAAAAGACAAGCATAATTTCTAAACGACTGCTAACAAGATACATGTGTTTATAGGAATTTTGCTTCTAACTGGGTATCATTAAAATATCTATGAACACCTATTGGTCAAATGCTGAAAACCTTAAAAAATGCCATGTCACAAAACTGCATCCAAAAATTTGCATTTTGTGGACAACGAAACTGCAAGTCAATATGCCCAAGATTTGATCCTCCTAAGTGAAACCTTTGTTAGCCATACTCAATAATTTTATGAAATGATCATCATGCAATAGGGTAATGAATAGTCTGAAACAGTTTATCCAAGGCAAACCAATACGTTTTGGATTTAAATTTTTGAATCTGTGGAAGTGATTGATATTGTATTTTTCTCTACTGAATCTCATACAAGAAATGATACTCCTCTTGGTACTTGGGTTGTGATGAAACTAACAGAGAATCTTTCAAGCAACATTTTATATTTTGATAACTTATTTTCCAGCACTGATCTTTTGAAAAGTCTTGGTGAGGAGGCTTTTCGAGCTACAGGAACCATATGAGAAAATTGGTTAAACCATAAATATACTTTAGAAGGATCTAAGTCCACATGGAAGAAAGAAAGAGGCATGCCTGATTTTTCCTTTTATGAGAGCTCTGAGATTTTTCTGGTACGATGGAATGACAATTGGGTACTGTCACTGTTGCTTTAGAACCTATGTGAAGAGGTGAGTAAGAGGACACAAAGATAGTTAATGTGAAGGTGCCGAATTTTATAAATTCTTGCAACAAACATACGGACGTTGTGGATCCCCATGACTGGTTGGCTATACCATAAACATTTGTGGGGAAAAAATGGTACTGGCCACTTTTTATACGTTCACTGGATATGGCTATGATAAATGCCTGTAAAATTCACAAAAACCTCAACAAGACTGAAGCCCAAAACTTTAAGGAGTTCTGAAGGACCATAATAAGTTTATAAAAAAAACTGAGATAAGACCAAGAGGTAGACCTAGGATCTCGACTGTAACTTGTGGTGCAAAAGGAGACATCCGTAAAGATAGTGTTCATCATTTTTTTACTGAAGCAAGAAAAACAGCGTCATTGTCAAAGAGGGGGCTATAAAGAAAAACCAAAAACATACTATGACAAAACACTTTATCAGGCTTGGTTTGGACCTTTTCACCAAGATTATAGGTTATATTCAACTAAAAAACTATCTTGTAAATAAGAAAGTATTATTCAAACAAAGTAACATTTTGTACCTGGAAATCACTTTTCACTATTGAAGAGAACACTAAAACATACAAGTGTGAATTTTATCCCAGTGTCCTGTTTAGAAGATGTGCGTCAGATTTCTTATATATAAAATATAAATTTCTATTTAATTTTGTTATATTTAGGTTTAATTGACTTTAAAAAATATGATTCTTCTCAAATTTAAACAAAATAAATAAATTGGGATGAAACAGGCTAAGGAAAGAAGGGAATCAATTATTAAGAGAAACTTTCTAATCTTAATTCAGATTTCTGGAATTTTCAGATCAAAGTTTAGCGAAAAATTTGTGGCACACACATATAAATACTTAATGCATTATCTTATATATTTTTGACATATGTTGCACTCATTGAAAATAGTTTTAAATAAAACTTTCAAAGAGAACTATCTTATGGGCTATTCGTTTCCAAAGTAACTTTTTTTTTATCATTAACAAATTATAGCCATTTTTACAAGATTCAATCCATTAGTAAATGTTTGTATTAAAAGTGAGTTCAAATAAAATTCTTAAAAAAATAAAAACATTTAATTACACTATTATGTACACAAACAAATAAAAGAAGGGAAAGTCAATCTTTGGCATCTCCAATTCCATCAGCATTGATAGCGAACATGGCCTCAGCCTCAGGTAAACATGGGGAATCATAAATTTTACAGATGCGAGTTTCTCCTCGTCCTTTACGCAAGTACAATCTGATTGAAAGAAAGAATTGTGTTGAGAGAGAGAGAGAGATAAAATTAAATTTTTAAATAAGCAAACCATGATATAAATAATAGGAACACCCATTTAAAAATGAGTTGTTATTCAACCATCCAATAAACAGCCCCCACGAGTCTCAATAGTGTGCCACCAAAAGGGAAGGTATCAGTGAAGTATTTGGCAGTGTGAGAGTTGCACGAGAGTTCCTGGCAAAGTGCGATTATGTCCGACCTTTTCGACGCGAAAAGTCATGATAATTGGAGCTCGCCTTGCTGGAGCATCCATGTTCAGAACAGCCAACTATGTGGGTGTTTAAAGGATCACTGTTCAAGGGTTACAACAGCATACAAAAACATGGGTAAGGTGTCTTCTTCGAAGCATAATAGTGGCTTAAAGTCGTTGAAGAATCATGATAGACGGGCATTGAAGAGGATAGTCACCTAAAAATGCAAGACTGTATGCCGCAGATAATGTCCAAGATGAATACCCACCTTCAGAATCCTGTATCAATGAAAACTATTCAATGGGAGGTGCATGCTGTGAACATTCATGGCAGAGCAGCTATTCCAAAACCGTTAGGTTCCCACATGGAAAGCTATGAAGAGACTATAGTGGTGCAAAGACCACTTAAACTGGACACAACTGCAAGGGGAACAAGTTATCTGGTTTGATGAATCCTCATTTAGATTATTCCAGACCACAGGATATGAGTTTCATCTAGTGAACACCAGCAGAAGTATTTTTATGTTGACTGCCTGGTTCCAACTATGAGACATTGAGGTGGTTCTGAGATTGTGTGGTGCGCAATATTTTCCTGTGAATTGGGCCTCTAGTTGTTTAGAGGGGGTCGTCCATTATCCAAGCATTCCGCAGATCATTTTCACCCTATGCTTCAAACTCTCTTTCCAGCAGAACGTCCTGTGTTCCAAGATGACAACTCCCCTGTTAACACGTCTCGCTGTGTTCAAAACATGGTTACATAAGCATGATGACAAAGTGGAACTTCTAACGTGGTATCTTGATCTGAACATCACTGAGTGTTTGTGGTTCTTTTTAAAGAACAAAGTGCATGCTCAGTTTTCTTCGCTACACACACTATCTGAACTCGAGACAGCCCTGCACAAGGAATGGGTGTGAATTCTGATGAACTTGTTCAAGACCTTTATTTGTCAATCCCACATCAAATGCAAGCTGTAATTCAGGCCCAAGATGGTTAAGCCCCTTAGTAATAAAAATTTTTCACTTTTCACAGGTGTTCCTATTATTTTGTCTATAACTGTATCTTGAAAAATTTAAATATGATGCAAAATTAAACAAATTTAGGGAAAAAATATCAATGTTCTCAAGATTAGAATTATTAAAAAAAAAAAAAAAACATTTTTAGAAAAATTGATAACTTGAACAGATTTAAAACTATGTTAATCATTATACAATAACTTATTTTTAAAATACATGTACACATTTTTAAAATCCAAAAGTTAAGCATAAATCGTAAAATGCGAAAAATATGGAGTAAATATTCATAAAATTATTCAAAATTTCCTGCAGATATTAATTGGGTGAAGAAAAAACATTGGGTTTATGCAAAACTTTTCAGTCGACTATGTCCTGCGCGAAACACAGGCGCATGTCGGAACGTGGAGAAACCGATTCACGCAGCATAGGCAGTTCAGACAAGTTTTGTGCAACTGCTGTGCGAAGGAACATTGTTAACCATCTCAAACTGTTAGCACTACTTACCCTAAATATTCTTATCTTCAGCCATAATATATTTTCTTTCTCCAATATACATATTTATCTTCATTTACTTTAGTATTTCTTATGTAATTTTAACATTAAAAGGATATTTTATTTTGCCGCCGATAAGCGGAGTTTAAAAAAAAAAGGGGGTTTTCAGTTATGCAAAGTATTTTTATTCAAATATCGGGAAGAATGACGTCATACGTTGATGTCATTCTTACGTTAGCTGAACAGGTGTTTTAGAAAAATTCGAATAACTCTCTTTTTTTTTGGACGGGAATAGCATCAGAGCTGCTTCGTAAAACTTGAATTGTATCAGAAAGGGAATGGGTAAATAATTATTTTATTTTGTCTTTCTTTTAACAATTAAAGAGCTACCATAATTTCTTTTTTTGTAAGTAACTTTTTCTTTTTTTTAAAATTACTATTTGATTTAATTATTTTTATCGTTTAGCTGAAATAAAAAGAGTTTATTTCTTAATGATGTTTGTTCCTTTTTTTTTTACCACTTATTGTGCACTTAGAATGTGTTTTTTTTTTAGCCATCTCTTACTTCAGCAAACGCTGCCCTGCCATAAACACTCTGCTAAATGCTTTTACCTACTAATGAGTTTTAATAACTCGTTGGCGTTTTATGGGCATTTAATTTAGTATACGCCAACACAAACAAGGTCAATGATGGAACAAAGACACCAATTGGACATGTTTACGAAAGGAAGAACCATTGGAATGTTGGAATCCTCACGATCACAAACCGAAGTGTCTCGAATTCTGAATGTAGACCAGTCTGTGATCTCAAGAGTGTGGCAGAGATTTCAAAAAAACGGGAGATGTTACCCGACAGCCAGTATCAGGTCGACACAAGAGTCACAACCCCTCACCAAGACCGATATCTGGTAATAAGTGCGCGACGTCAGAGGGGCAGTACTGCCAGAGCACTGGGTTCGACGCTCACAGTCGCCACAGGAATACGAATTTCGAGACAAACTGTTTACAGGAGACTCAATCATGCTGGCCTGTATGCCAGAAGACCAGCAGTTTGCATTCCCCTCACGTCTGTGGATAAACACGCTCGTTTGGACTGGAATTTGAAACATCAACATTGGAGTGTGGGAAAGTGGGCCAATGTGATGTTCAGTGACAAGTCCCAGTTTAGTCTGAGTAGTGATTCTCGGCGGGTAACGATATGGAGAGAACGTGGAACACGTTTTGAACCAAGAAACATAACGGAAAGACATCATTTTCCATTAAGGGGAGTAATGGTATGGGCAGGCATCATGATGGACGGCCGCACAGACATCCATTTTTTTGACACTGGGTCTGTGACTGCTCAAAGATACAGAGACGAAGTTCTTGAGCCTTATGTTCGCTTGTTTAGAGGTGATGTAAGTCCTGACTTCATATTCATGGATGATAATGCGCCATGTCACTGAGCGGTGCTGATTGATGACTTCCTTGAAACGGAAAACATCCAGAGCATGTCATGGCCTGTGAACTCCCCTGATTTAAATCCTATCGAGCATGTATGGGATATGCTTGGGAGACAAATTGCAGCCCTTTCGCACCCACCAAGCTCTGTTACAGAACTGAAGAGAGCTCTCCAAGAAGCTTGGAACTGTTTGAGCCCACAACTCATTCATCATCTCATTGCTAGTATGGTAAATCGCTGTGCAGCGTGCCTGGCTGTCAGACGTGACCACACGCCTTATTAAACTGCAGCATCAGTCTTTTATTTAATGTTTTCTTTCATTTTTTCTTTAAAGTGTGAATCCTTGCTATGCTCAGTTTTCTTTCAAACTGCTACTTTGGATAATAGAATTAATTATTATCATTCTTTTGATTTACTTCCTTATTTTATAACCCTTTTACACTCGCATATCACGTTTCCCGAAATTCTGATTTACAGTTCCTTCTTTATTTACATAATTATCAATTATGCTTAACTTTTGGACACCAGTGTAGTTTCTTATTACTTATAATTAATAGGTAGTTTATTCAATGGCTAAAAAAAAACCTCGATTTTTAATTAATGTTACAATGAGCAGTAACATAAGGACTATTGGTGACAGATCACATAAGTTTGAACAATACCAGGACAATTCCTGAGCTGGAAACTTAATTTTCAAAATTCTGCACAAAAGTGACAACATTGAGCCTTGATAGATTAGAAACACCAAGAACTTGTGGAAACTTGCATCTTAAGCTTTTTCATTAAAAACTCAAGACATAATTTTTCAATTCAAATTAGTCAAATAAAAATTTATCCAGTATGATTAGAACAACACATTACTATATTTCTCTCTCTAAGTTTTAATCTCTTAATTTTGCATTATTATATCTTTTAATAGATAAATTGATAAAGTGATTTATGGTCCAAGACATTAAAATTGTATTGATTTTTCCTATCTTTATTTCAAATTTCTACATAAAATTAAGAAACTATTAGTTGATAAAGAAAAAAAAGAAAAAAGTATAAAGAAAAAAGTATTTATCTTTAACACATGATTAATTTTTTTAAGTGCTTTTGAGCATTTAAAACTTTGAATAAATATTTACAAGAATGTCATAATTACATGAAACAGTAATTGAACAGTTACATGAAAGTAAAATAATTATAATTGTTTTTTTTTATAAAAATGTGCCTTAAAAGCAGAAGCTGAAATTTTTCAACATGCTTAAAATAAATTAATAGGGGAAAACTAATAAAACAATTATCATTATGAAATATGCAAATATACTAAAAAAAGCAATAAACATAAAACAAAAATTTCAATAAAAAAAACTAAAATTAAGTAGTTACAACTTGCCTTAAACATCAGTAATCCATTCACTGCAGCAAAAATCAAACCAAAGCAGTTCCTCACCAATGCATTAAAAAAAATTTTTTTCACATTAAATGTTCCTTTCAAATAGATTTATAGAAATGTGACAAGACTTAAAATATTACAAAAGAAAATCTTAAATTTTATTTAGAAATAATATGTATCAGTGATATAAAATGTACCTAGTTGTGGAAGCATGAGCAATTATATTTCCCCCAATGGGTTTCTTAGGATCAGAAGTAAACATTGCTGCTCCATCGACTTGAGATACTACTTGATTTGTGATAACTATGGCCACACCAAACTATACAAAAAAGTTTTTAGAATTATCTACATATTCAATTTGTAATATCTAAGTGACAATTTTAAATATGCATTATTATTTTTTGTTTTATTGAATAACAATTTTGCAGTAAAAGTTTAACATCCCAATAAAATTTAATCAGAAATTGATAATTTCAAAAGTACTAGGAAAGTTTTAAGTCTTTCTCAATATTCTTGCAAAAAATTATGGTATTACATGAATTAAAATCAATGGAGTGAAATAATACCGCTTTTATTAGATAAGGCTTTTTCAATTTTTGAAAAATATGTATCTAATAAAAGCAGTATTATTAGACACAAGTACAATTCTAAAAGTGGACACAATCTATTTCTAAAAATCATCAAGTACCAAGCTGTATCAAAGTAGCAACTGCACATTTAAACAAATTACAATTATTACAATAACCCCTCAAATTCACCTTCAAAATTCGAGTAGAACCAAGCCAAATCATAATGTTACCTGTATGGTGTTCAAAGCTACAACTAACAACAGGCATATTTTGCCTTTTGCCATGATGAATTTTGTGGGCCTCAATCGGACACATTCGAGATCAGTAGGTATCAGAAACAACACAATTTTTATGAAATATGAATACAAAATATAGTTTTACTAATAAGAAATTGTGACTAATGTTTTAAACATTTAAAAAATCAATAATGAACTTTTAAAATATAGGGGAAAAAATGTTTACCTCATCCGCAAGCCTCAACAACATTCTCAAAAATTTAGCCAAATGCATTTGCCTCGCTGAGAGTTCACCCCTACCAGAATAGTCAGTACGATAAAGAGCTGTAGCACTATCCACTATAAGAAGAGCATATCTGCAAAGGACACATGGATTTTTCAGACATATAACAACGTTTCATATTACTGTTAAATTATATTCCACATAAACAGATTTTACTAATAAATGTTAAAATCTAACTTTAAACATAATTTTATATAAAAATACATTTTTAAGACATTAAAAATCTAATTATATAATTTTTTTTAAAAAAACCAGAAAACTTATGCTTTATGTAATGCACTATTAGAAGTTTTCATTTTTGCATTCTTTAATATTTCATAGTAACTTTAACCTAAAACAAAATATTTCCTTTTCGTAACAATCATTCGGAAATTTGTTCTACTATCTAATTATTTAACAAAACCCAAAACAATATAAAATGTAAAAGATACCTTAAAAAATTCTTGTTGAATATAACATACTTATCTCACTTGAATTATAAAATTTGAGAATATTTTCAAAAGTCTAACAATCATTTAAAAAAGATACTTAAGCATTTTGTAATAAAGGCTGTAAAGAATTATATTTGGTGAAAAATGTTATTTAGGAGACATACAGGTAATTTGCAATTTAAATTAGGCAAGTACAACACATAAATAATTTAATTAAATTAAAAAAACAAAAATCATTGTTAGTATAATAATTCTTCAATTTAACACATTTAATAGCATATTGCATTAGCTACAATGAATAAAAATATTTTAAATACATGAAGAGAAACAAATAAAATATGGATTAATGTCAAAGGATAATAAAAATGAGTAGCACAAAAATTAATATCAATTCATTTAATTAACCATATTATTCACAAATTGAAACATAAGATTTGCATCATTACACATGTGCACAGCAAACTATATTTTGATGACTTACACTCAGATTAACTAAAATATTTCATGAATAAAATTTTATTTAAATCTATGATCTCAAAAGTTATGTAAAACCTCTTAGGGTAATACATATAACATTTTGGGACAGTTGTCAAAGGGAAGGAGGGGGGGGGGATACCCAGTATTCTATTATGACAGTTTTGAAAGATGATACAAACAAAAGATAATTCACTTTTATACACAAAAAAGAAACTTCTGAGAAGATTTAAAACACTATTTTTAGTCAGATAATCCTAATTAGTTATCTTTTTCAATATTTTAATATCAAACAGAAGTTTAAAAAATCATATTAGTTTTAGTAAAATGTAACTATTTAGATGTCCTTTACCTTGATTCAATCATCATAGCTGCTGCTTGTACAAGCAGTTGTGTCTGATGATCTGTGTTGTAAGCTCTAGCACATGCTATATTTTCCAAAACATCATCAGGATTTAACTGGTATCTATTAGAAAAACAAACTTTAGTTCCTAAGCAAACCTAAATTCACAAATCCTTAAAGCATTTCAAGCGACTAAAATAGTTCAAAATTTGAGAAGCACTGGCTCAGTAAAAAGCCTTATATCTCTTTAGAAAATTTTATACTTTATTTTAACAAAGTTTAATTTAATCAATACCATTTAAAGCTATTTTTTTTAAAAATTAAATACAATTTTGACATTACACAGCTAATGAAGGAATAAATTCTGTATTTGGGGAATTTAATTCGTCCACAGTCATCAATAATTTTATTAAAAGAGCAACAGTAATATTTAAAAAGAGATGTGCAATAAAATACCAAGCAATACCAACAAAACATACGCTATACAGAATTCTATTTGCTGGCTGGGTGGCGTAGTTGGTTTGTCGCTGGCATTCTTCACCTAAGGTTGCGGGTTTGACCCTGGCCCAGGTCGGCGGATTTTTATGATGCAGAAAATTGACACCATCTGTGTCGTATGATCATATGGCATGTCAAAAATCCCCTTGAGTGTCTGTTTGCTTGGATACTCTCTGCAAAATTAAATTCCTAAGAACAAGTTTTGCATCAACAGAGCTCGGGTGCCACCCCTGGGGGGGGGGGAACTGGGCATCAAAATTACTTGCAGCAATTGGTATTGCCTTAACGGTGCTGCACTAAAAAGTGACGAGCCCCTGGGGAATGGACTAGGTCTGCCCCCAAAAGTAGAAATATCAATCCCCATCAGAGGGGGGAGAATTTTATTCAAAATTTTCAAATAGAATTAATCGTATATCATGTATACCACCATCTAAAAAATATATATTATGATAAGAATTGAAAACAAAATTTATATAGAAAACACCCAATTTTGTAAAAAAAAAAGTCTACATTTGATTTTAAATTTTACAAACTCAAAATAATGGCCTGTTCGTCCTCTTTCTGTTTTCATTCGGTTTGAATCAACAACTTATTTTAGAGTTAACAAACACATCCAACTCTCTTTTTTTAATACGATTTTAAAATAACATAGTAACATGATTTTAACAAATGTTTTGTTTTAGCACAAATCTCAAAAAAAATTGAGGATTTGTGTCCTTTGGATGAGGACAATTTGACTGAATTCATGACAGTTTATGATAATAAAGAAGTTAATAATGATGGATTGGAAGGTGAAGTTCAGCTATTAACAACTGATTTAATTAGGGAAAGCCTGAAATTTGCTACAAGAAAGGAACAACATTTTCTTACTCATGATCCTGACATAGAATGTGCGTTATAATTTCCAAATTAATCATAAGTTTTGTATAGTAGAATATCGGGGGGGGGGCAGCCGCTAATAACAGATTTTGTAACAAAAAATACCAAGGCCGCTAAGGTAATAGTCTGGTGTGAAGGCCGAAATTTCAATGTTTCTTCGTGCATTTTTTTAAACAAGAAAATAAAATGTGATCATTTTGTAATTTTTACATGTTTTTTTAAAGTATTTTAAATACACAAATTTTCTTATGCCAAAATGCAGTCCTTGAAAAAAAGGTGAGCCGTTTTGGGGAAGCACACAGCTTTCTGTAGACATCTGAAATAAAAAAAAAATCAAAGAGATTATGCGAACTTTATTCTAATGAACTAACCTCTAATATGCATGTTGAAAAAAAAATGGCAGACTTGTTAAAAAAAGTTTTTTAAAAATCTTAATTTTTTTTATTGATTAATTATTTTAAAAGGATTTTATTATTAAAAAAAGTTAAAATTTAAGTATTTAGCTATGTGTGCCTAGAATAACAGGTCAAATTTTTAGCCAAATCGGTTGAATAGTTTTGAGTCAGTGTGCTTTCCTGTAATTTCAAAAACATGGTTTTGAGAAAAACATGTTTAAAGTTTTGACAAAACAATAATCAACTATGCCTGGTGCATAGAGCAATCCTTCCGTTTCCTCAAAGTTATCATTTTCAGCGGCTTTGAAAGCCCTGCGTAAGATTCTGGCCTCTTTACAGTTGGCTTCTGCTGTTTTCTCTGCTCTCAAAATTCATGCATTGTCAACAGTGTCAGCGTTGTCCCTGGCTGTTTGACATATTGTGATACCCATCACCTCCATAACTTTGAGTACAGGTGAGAAACCCTCATTAAAAATGCATACAGCTGTATAGGTAGCAATTTTCAAAACAGTACAAGTATGCTTCAGAGCGAAATTCCATACACAGTGATTGAAACTATTATTATTTTGGGTGTTTCCCCCCCCCCCAACATCTTTTCAACCAATTGTCAGATGCTAAAGTCTCGTGCACTGGTTTTATAAGACTTATAAATTGCTTGTCAAATGTTACTGGGTGTCCATAAGAGCTCTCTTGATTTTCTGCTTTCAATAGCTGATATTGGCACAAAAAATTTGGGCACTAGAAGTGTTGAGGGTTTTGTATACTGTTCTAAATTCTTATATTTCATCTTTGTCAATCAAAAAGGTTTGCTATAATATGCACACCTGCGTATCCTAGAATAATAGGGACAGAGAAGAATCCTAGAATAAAAGAGGGAACGGTCAGAGCAGCTGCCCCATCAACACATTTCCATACACACTATGGCGCTGTCTCTTATTTTGGCCATTACTTTGAAGATATTTCAGTTGGAAAATTTTAAGGTTTATTTGTAACAAGTTTTTCTTCAAAAAAAGAACATTAAAAATAGATTTTTTTTAACCCGCCACACCAGACTACTACCTAATATAATGAATGAATTTTTTCATTTGAATCAAAACCTATAGTTGGACTAGACATATCTGACACATTTACTGATGACAGCATTTTTGATCCAGTTTATAATAAACATGCATGCTTGTTATCAAGTAGCGAAGCATAGTTGTTAACAGTTTTATTCTTAATTCAGTTTAAATTTTTATATTTTGTATGTACTTAGAGACTAAACTTTCATTATATATATTTTTTAATGTTATTTTGAATATAAATGAATTGTTTTTGTTTTATAAAGATGTAAAATGGATTTTATTATTACTTTTTTTGTACAGTTTCATGGGAAAACATTGTGAGTTTCATCTTACAGGATTTTTTAAAGATGTGGTATATAATAGTTTTCTAAGAAATTATCTAGCGTGTAAAAAAAGGAGCTCAGTGTATTCAAAATATTTTAAAACATAATTTACAAAAAATGTAACTTATATTTATTAAACAGAAAATATCAAATATCAGTTTCTGCAATAGTTATAACAAGAAAAGGAAAATTAATTAAAAACTACATGACTATAATATTAAAAAATTAAATGATGCACACAATTCCCTATAGCACTATATATATTACTTACTAAATCAAGTCAAAAAGATAAACAGTTTGCTTACACAAATTATATATTCTTGATCATTTTTAAATCTAGAAATAATGTTGGTTATTTTGAAATTTTTCTACTAAAGAGGAATTAAATAAAATAACAGCAGCAAGAGAAAAATAATGATATATTTACTGTAGAGAAGTAAATATTTCAGGCACATTCATTGTAATTTATATATTTTATAATTCTCTAATATGAAAATAAACTATCAGTTGAAAAACAATTTATGTTAGCTACTTCTGTTATCAATAACAACCAAACTTTGTTAAATATAACTGAAGCCCTTGTTTGTAATAATTTCCATTAAGATTTTGAATGCTATAGTATTAGACATAATAAAGTTTGATCTCAAAAGTAACAATTTAGTTGCTTTTTAAACTGTTCTAGAGAAATAGTTAACTTACCGATTACAAGTTGCAATTAATCTCTCTGGTCTCAAAGTACCTTCAGTATCGATGTACAAGCACTTCCCTTCTCCTCCATTGTAATCAATAGGCAACTAAAAAATATTTTATTGTTCTGAATTTTGTGAAAGAATACTTAAAGTAGTGTAAATAATTTATATCTGGACGTGAAATAATTTATATTATTCTATATTGTATGTGTAATATTTGTAAGCAATGCCATTCGTTACATTTTAATAGCGACTCAATGGAAACTTGGCGATAGAACCAAGTTGGCATCATTTTTGGCAACCTTGTTAGCGACAATTTTTGGCAAGTTCGTGTCCCTATGAATTCTTCAGGAAATTAGTGGAGAAATCTACTAATATCACAATCTATTATGCAAGCAGAGTTTTGGAGAAAAATACGGGAAGCCTATAAATAGGGAGTCGTTTGTCGAAACAGAATTAGTCTTATTTCGACAGTTGAAGAGTAGTATTAATTTGACAGTGAAGAGTCAACCCCCAGTGATTAGTTATTACTTCGGCTGTTGTGTAGGACAAGCGAGTGTTTGCGAATAATCTTTTGTGTACTTGTATTTTAGGCACGGATAGTTGTCTGAATGCCATATAAGATGTGAAGGCCTTCTGAGATTTATTACGTGAATTTGAGTATTGTATCCTGTATTTCAACAACAAATTTCTATCGCTCCTGAAGAACTGTCTTGCTTTCTGCGGCTGATTTGTATAAAATCCTTGAGCCACAGATCTACATAACAATATATTTATGATTTATACACACATATGGAATGAAAATTCTTATTCTCAAGAAGTTGTATTTTATAACTGCATAAAACATTTTATTAATATGGAATTCCTTGTAAATATTAAAATAAGCTTGTTAAAAAAATAAATTTACTATAAGATCAAATATTTTACTTTGAATTATACATGAATTTGCGAAAGCCACTTTGATTAGACTCTTTCATTTATATATGATTATTTCAAAAATATTAAAAGACAGTGAATATTAAATTTTGTAAAATTATATCAATAGAAACCTACTTGACAAGTGACAGCTAAAGTGTGGCATAACTGTGTTTTCCCCGTTCGGAATTCACCAAATATTTCAGTGATGGAGCCTGTTTCAATACCACCTAAATATCAAATACAAAATATACACTTAACATGTTTTGATAGATTTTGTACTCTTTCAATATTTAAAACACTTAGTAAAATATTACATTTAATGAATATTTAGTAATACTTGTAACAATTTTTTATCATTCAAGCAGGTATATTTAATTTAGAAGGTTTGAAGCAAATAAATATAATAATTGTTATCTTAATCAAGCTTGAATTTTTTTCTTAATATGTAATGTATAAAATTCTCGTGTCACAGTGTTTGTAGCCAAACTCCTCTGAAACGACTAGACCAAATCTTATGAAATTTTGTGTGTATATTCAGTAGGTCTGAGAACAGAACGTAAACTATTTTTCATTCCGATATTGCAATTAGTTGAGAAGATATTAATTAAAAACCTTAAAACCCTTGTCTGTTGTTTCGCTTGGCATCGAAAATCGGTTTCGCGCCAGATGTGTGACTTTTCTCAGTTTCACCGTCCAAATCACCCTGCTCATGGGTTACATTCGCAAAAGGAGTGTCTGTAACAAATCAAAAATCACCAAATTTGGCAAGTAAAAAGTTTACCCCCCCCCCTTTTTTGTGCATATCTTTAATTTAAAGATTCATATATTGCATCCGTTTATAACAAAATATTTTCTGGCATAATAAATAATGCACATTTACACTTATATAATTTATATATATCATCTGGCAATATTACATCATACCACCATACGTCATGCTATCTGATTCTATAACCAAATAAATAAAAAAATTATTTGATTTGCTGTAAATCCACTATGAGAGATTTTTTTATTATGTTTTCTTTTTAAATCTAAAATACTACTCTGTCAGAGAAAAAAAGAAAACCCAGACAAAAATTATAGGAAGATAAATACATCACTGTCATTTAGGAAAGTTGTAAATAATATATTTCTGTTGAGCTTTATTCCACGTGAAAGAGTTTTATGATATTTCGAAAAGCACAGATGATTGAAGGATTATTCCGCCAAAATAATTTTTTATGAATATGCTGAAACATATAAAACATAATGAAAAACGTTTTACAGAGTTCATTTTTAGAACTAACATCCATATTTTTATATTGAATACACTTTTAACCTGTTAGTGTTCTCCTGTCTTTCTCACACAATAAGCTTTCTCTCCCTTGCTAAAGTTTAGGGCCTAAACCGTTTTCGGGCATTATTATTGATTGTGCATCGATCGTAGTAGTGATGCTGATACTTATTTTATTTTCTCAGTGCAATAATTATTTATTCTTATTTTGCTCAAGATAGTTCTCATGTTCAGTTAATTAAGTGATCTCATATAAATCAATAGTTTTCAACATATATCAGGAGATGAATTCAAATGGATTCAATTTCAAATTAGATTGGCATTCGCAATGGCAATCAATAAGTCTCAAGGCCACACAATGTCTGTTTGTGGCTTAGATTTGGGCACACCTTGTTTTTCACACAGACAATTATACGTGGCATGTTCTCGCGTGGGTAAACCATCCAGTTTGTTTGTGTTGGCTAAAGATGGATTCACTAAAAATATCGTACACTCCATTGCACTAAGAGACTGATAATGTTATTTTTTAACTGTCATAATTTGTGATACAGATGTAATTTGAAATGTATTAGTTAAAATAATAAAAGTACAAAAAATTCAAAAAAGGAATGTTTGGCGCTTTGTTACTTTTATAAGCCGTCATCGTTCACAGCGAATTATTCCTCTTTTAGTCATATACCACATCCCCACACACTTACAATGAGTTAGTTATTTTTTAATTGACTACCAAAATATTCACTAGAAATAATTTATTTGGCAAAACAACGTTTGTTGGGTCAGCTAGTTGTTCTTATAAATATTTAAATCATATATACAAAATGTTTATGTTTCTTACATAGGTATTGAAATGTTATAAAAAGTTATTTTGTATTGAATGAATGTTTATCAGTCATGGTACACTCATCCCAAATTATGATTGAGCTCCTTTGCAAACCGTAGCCATTCAGCTTCTTTTAAATGTTACATTTTGTGTCTGGTTTCTTATGAATGCCTAATGGCAGCTTGAAGGCTGAATGTGCAGTTTGTTCATTAACAAAGTGGCAGCAATGCCTGATGATGCAATTGCCAATATAATTTTGTTTTGATTGTATCTTTGCAAGGCTGCATTTACAAGTTCAGTTGCTAGATGCAATAAAAATCTGGACACAAGACTTGGACACGAAGCCCAAAGTTACAGAAGTTTCTGAAATACGAATCCAGATTCTTGTTCTCCACTCTGGAAGCAAAATCTGTGTCCCTTTTCAGTGCCCCTGTGGCTGCAAATTCAGTGCCTGGAATGGTGAGAGTATTACAGTCATCCGGCATTATTTGGCAAACCTTGAATTGGATTGAATATTCAGATCAGCCATCCCCAAATATGTCGGAAGGATCAATTTCTGTGCCTGCCAGTTCGGCCAGTGCCATGGTTGACGTATATTACTGCTGTCTGGGATTATCTGGCAAAATTACTGAAATTCTAAAATCTGATTTCAGATTCTTGTTCCCTGTCCCAAAAAAAATCACCTAAGAAGGCACCCTGTGCACGAAAGTTCAATCCCACTTGAGGGAATAAAAATCCAGACTCAAACATGAAACCATTCAACCTTGTTGGAAATGAATTCAATTTTGTTAGAAATAAATTCTAGCACTTCTTCTTTAAAGATTTCCAATAAATTTAATTTTCCATTTATTAAATAAATTTTATTCTCATGCTTGCTATCTGGGAAAAATGAGCTGGCTTATTTGCATAAGTCACCAATGAAACATGTTTTTTTATTTCTGCCACCAGGTGGCAACATATATAAATAGAATATTCTTGTGTTCTACATTAGTGTAGGGCGCCACTTTAAACAGAAATAAAAACACCCATCACAAACATATTTAATGGCATCGTCAGACCTAACACCACCTATGCACAAGCAAACATCACAAAACAAACAACTGTTAACTCTAAAAATACAAAACAGATGGCAGAACACAGCACTCAACGAGCTGGGAATTCATGGCAAACTGAGGCCATAACTGCACCTCCTTTAAACCCTGTCCCCATTCAAAATTACCCGCTGAATGCAGCTACAAACATCAGCATTCAGCAAACATTACAAATAGCCATGCCACTTACACAACTATCCGAAGTCTTTAGCAGGGCCTCTGGGATAGCCAGTAACTTAAACCAAATTAGTGCCGCTCAAGGCAACCCAAATCAATTGTACAGCCTAATCGAGGCATCCTGTAATACAAATCATTTATAGATTGTCCCCCATTGGCCTCTGTTCGTGTTCATGGAATGCAAATGGATTGTTTAACAAAAGAAACAAACTTCGTATCTTTATAGAGAAGCACACCCTCGATATCATGTTAATTCAGGAAACCAACTGAGATCTGCTTACACTTTCAATATTCAAAATTACTGCTGCTATAGAAATGATAGAATCACTGAAGACAGAGCGGTGGGAGGCACTCTCATTCTAATTAAAAACATTAAACACTTTCACCTACCAACTCCACAACTACAGGCCATAGAAGCCACCATAGTACTTATTACACCTACAAATCATAATCCCATTTCTATAATTTCAGCATACATTCCACCCAGATCTGACACAAACACCTTCACAATAGACCCCTTAGAAAACTTAATTCAGACCAGTAGTGACTGTGTGATTTTTGGTGATTTTAACACCACACACAGTGCTTGGAACTGCTTACATAACTCCACTAGAGACACAACTTTAAATTTCGCAAACCAAATTAATCTTAACATCGCATACCAAATTCTCCCACGAGATTTGGACACGGCACTGCTAATACAATAGACATTGCTCTGATCCGAAATTCTTTCTACCCCCTTTTGACATTTATACCACTTCGGATCTCTTTTCAGATCACAATACGGTTTTTATCTATTTCAAACTTAAAACTCCTATACACAGCAATAATCCTAGAGCAGTCTCCACCTGCATGTCTGAGTACACTACAAACTTAAATAAAAACTTCTCTTTATTCGATTATCACCCAAACAGTATCACCGCGTGGGGGTGGCAAAATTGTTCACCGCACAAGGGCGCCTGGGGCAGGGGGGTGCCAAAATTTATAGTACTTAGTTTTTTAATTCAATGTTACTTACATAAAAGTTGTTAATAAAAAACTTGCAATTTTGGATGTTTTATATTTTCTTGGCAATAAAATAAGATTTTTTAAAATTTTATATTTTAATTTAATTTAATTTTGTTTTCGTTTCTGCGGATTGTTTTCATGTGTGCAAAACAAAATTTGATTTCGAATACGAACAATAAAAACACGTTCCGTGTGGAGTTCGCGCTATAAAACGGAACCTGTTCAAAATCTAAGAATTTGTAACATGTAACAACAGGAAATGGGAATGATTTGTATGGGCTTAAATTTTTATTCATTATATGGTAAGATGTAGAGGCTCAACGTCGTTGTTTTGTTTCTTTTTGTTTGCAATAATAAAAAATAAATTTTAAAAATTATGTAAATCGCTTGATTTTTCTTCTCCAAATCATATTTTGCTTCATGTATACTGTTATTAAATAGTTCTCAAAACTCAAAATAAAATCTTTATCGCAGCGTTTCTCAAACTGTGGGGCGCGCCCTCCAGGAAAGCGTGATAACCCTTCTTGTGAGCGTGAACGTATCGCCAAAATTCGAAAACAAAAGATTTCAAATAATTATCAATTTGATAAAATAATTTACAATTTAAAATAATTACAAAGTAAATACATTCTTATATAATAAAAAATAAAATACACATTCCCACTGATATAATACTCATCACTTATAATTGTATCAGTATTGCACAAGTATTTGATAATTAAGTTATCAATATTCAATTAAAAACAAGTTTAGTAATTACTAGTAACTCCCCTGGTCTTGTCATATACAAAATATTTATCTTGATAAATAGTGCGGTTTATAATTAAAGTCGTATTTTATTGTAGTTAGGGACGTCTCAAGGCCTGGGCCAACTAGGCCTGGGCCCAGGACTTCGCTCTCAGTGGGGGCATCACTTCGTTCTCGAATCCGTCTTAATAAGATCATGATCCGGATAATTTTAATGTCATCAATTATACCCGTACATTCCCTCCGAAAAACAGTTAATTTCAAAGTGCATGTCAATTGGCAAAAGTGATAAGACTGTATTATTATGTGATGACCGTTGTACAGTGGCGTAACGTACCCTCCCCCCCCACTACCAAGCCCGCTTTTCCGCTTAGGCACATGCCTAGGGCCCAAAAAATTACAGGGTGAAAAAAAAGAGAAAAAAAAAATTAAAATTACAGAGAACGTGCACCCGCCTAGTGTTTATTAAAAAGCCAATTATTTTCTTTCGTTTTTATATCTAAATTATCAATTCTTCGTTTCACTATTGGCCAAATTATTATGTAAATCGCTTGGCTTCTCTTCCTCAAATCATATTTTGTGTCATATATATCTGTTATTAAATTGTTCTCAAATCTCGAAATAAAATTTTTATCGCAGGGTTTCTCGATCTGTGGGGCGCGCCCCCTAAAGAAGGGCGTGATAACCAGTGGCGTAACTTGCACCCCCGCACGCACTGCGGGGGGAGGGGGCCCAAAGCCTGGCTGACGCCATGAGCATAGATTTTCTCAAAATTTGCTTCACATTTTTTAAAATCTAATTTTTAATCAATTTTGTAATCAGCGATCAAACGTCTAAAAAATCAAAACTTTCATAAGCTCAATGGTTATCTTTAATCCATAGCCAAATCAAAAAACTTTTTCTTTCATTTGCTGTAATCCAGGTGATGAGAGATACTTTTCTTTAATGGATTTCCTTTTTAAACCTAAGTTACTAACAAATAAAACAAAAGTCAGACAGAGAATTGGATAAAATGCTAGGAAGATACAAAAATCCAAGTTATTATTACTGTATATATTACACTAGCTATCGCATAAAAATTGAATTTAAAAAAAATCTAAAGCAAACTTCAAAAAAAAAACTCTTCGAGGTTAATAGCAAAACGACCTATAGCTTCTACATGCCAAGTTTCATACTCCTGGGTTGCTTAATTTGGTCGGAATAGGTGAAACACACAAACTCTTTCTTTTATATATTAGTATAGATTAGCAGTAGGGAGGGGGAAAAAAGACATGATTTATTTTTTGAGAAGCAGCAGAGAAAATTATTGGCGTCATTAGTTCCCCCCTTTCCCCATGCATTTCAATTTCATTTAGCAAAGTCGTAAATAACGTACGTTTGTTACGCTTTTTTCAAGTAAAATAGTATTACGATACTTGGAAAAGCAGATAGAGCATTTTAAATTAGAGCTTTTCATGATAGATTTATGAGTATTCAATCAAATGAAGCATAATGAGAAGAAAGCATGATGAAATGTATCAGTTTTTTATTTATTTTTTCATGAAATCATTTTTGCTTCATACAAAGAACTCTCCTTCTTAAAAGTTGCAGTATTTATATGATCGAATTTAAGGTCCACACAAACACAGTTCATTCGGGGATTCAGAAATGAAGAATCATGTAAGGGATAACTTTTTTTCTTTCGTAAGAATTTTAAATCTAAAATTATTTTACAGTGTTCCTGTCTTTCTTAGTGTTCGTTTTTAACTGAGAAACCAAGTTATCTATCGTTAGAGATTTCCAGTTTTAATAAATATTATAAATACTCTCTAATGTTATACATGATTGACTTCGTTTATTCAGACTCCGGTTGATTTTGTATTCAGTTAAAAGTTTAATATTTAATATTTTTTGTGTGATGTATAAAGGTACATTATGTTATGGTTTGGCAATCCTTTGTATATTTTTTTTAAAAATATATACTTGCTAGAAAAGAGTGTTCTTAAGGACGAATGAGAGAAGATAAGCACTGAAGAAACCACTAGATTTGTTAATTCAATGCCAAAACGACTTCAGGAAGTTTTCAACACACGGAGTTATCCAACAAGATATTAAAAAGCTCATTATCCTTTTTAAATAATTTTTACAGTTACTACTAAAACAGTAAACGCAGACTTTTTCTGCTTGATTTTTGTTGGTATCGCTACTAATCTGTCCTTATTTTCAAGGCTATGAAAGGAAACCGAGATTACTTTTGTTATTCTCAATACTTGGAATTAACTAAATAAAATATAATTTTTTTAAAAATTTCAAATTCGGGTTTTTAAAATTTTTTTTGTCGTTTATGTCAGCAGTAGTTGGTGAACGCAGACTTTTCTTACAAGTATATACATATATATATGCATAAAAATAAGTTCCGGCTTGGGGCCCAAGACCTGACCTTGCGGGGGGGCCCAATTATTTTCCGTTACGCCACTGGTGATAACCCTACTTGGGAAGGGGGGGGGACGCAAGCATATTACAAAAAATCGAAAATAAAATATTTAAAATAATTATCAATTTAATAAAATAATTTGCAATCTGAATAATTACAAAGCAATACATACTCTTATATAATAAAAAATGAAATACACATTGAAACTGATATAATACGCACTACTTCTAAATGTATCAGTTCTGCACAAAGTATTTGATAATTAATTTATCAATATTCAATTAAAAACAAGTTCAGTAATTATTAGTGACTCTCTTGGGCTTGTCATATACAAAATTTATTTACAAAACTTAATATTTATCTAATTAGTGCATTTATAATTAAAGTCGTATTGCATCGTAGTTTTAACATCAAAGTACATTATAATTGCATTCAGTACATTGTTATCGTAAGAAGTGGGGCGCAATGAAAATTATGACTGAAAATTGATCCGCAAATATTGAAAGTTTGAGAAGCACTGCTTTATCGCGATCTACAACACTCTTTTTGGTATCATGAATTTCTTTAGATTCTAAGCAGGATATCTATACACAAGGGCAGCCGAATTTACGATTTCTTCCAAATTTAAGATATAAATATAAAAGGTTGCAACATAATAATCGTCGCAATTCAGTTGAAAGTAATTTTGAATTTGTAGGCATTTCACCTAAATTATTTTCGTTGCTTGTTCAGTGTTGCAAACTTTACTTATTGAAAATTCTTGTTATTTTCAATATTTTCATTTTTTTTATATACTGTTATTTGAAAATAAACTTCAAGTTCCATGAAAAATTTTACCATATTATATTTTACGAAACCTTCACAAGAAGCAATTCCTTCCTAGTTACATTCTATTTTAATAACAATATGATTCATAATAAGCTAGTTTCCTGTTTCAATATTTCGCAATCTTCTCATATGATGATTTAATTTTACTGATGTAATTTTGTTCCCCCTCCTCTGCTCTTGCAGACATGTTTTATTTTAAATAATAAAAAAATGTTGTATTAAATTTTCTTGTTTATGCATATTTTTGTATCATTTCCTGTCTATCTCCATGAACCATTTTTTACCTCGAGCACATACAAATCGCATTAGATAAATTTAAAACTAAAATTATAGATTATTAAAAAAAGAAAGAAACCAAGTGGGGTTCGTTTAAGCGCAAACAACGCCAAGAAAGAGAAGACAGTAAGTAAAAATTGTAGCTTTGTATATATTTAAAATATTATCATATTTTTACTTTATTATATATACTTGATAGAATTCAACCAAGATAGAGCCCTCATTTTTTTTTCTTGAACTAGGGCTTTTAAATACCTAGCTACGCCACTGTCTTCAGAGAAAATCACCTTTTTTCAGAGAAAGAGAGTTGGCGCAATTTTAAATCGGAAATGTCTTCAATTTTACTTCATTCCTTTAAAACTGCAAACGGTAACTCTGACTTTATTTTTGATTTATTTTGTATTTTCCCTTGAGACTTAAAAAATGTACAAACATTTTTATCATATTAAAATAAAATCAAAACATACATTTATTATTTGCTTTCCTTTACAAAGGAGGCAATGAAAATAATGGCCGGCTTAATGAAATCTAATTAAAAAAATTTTTTATTTTGTAAATTTTCCGTGTTACATTAGCTAATTTTAAGATTTTCGTCTATATTTATAAATATATTTCAATGTACTTTTATAGCACTTTTATGTTGATTAATATGCCTCGATACTTGCTTTCTTTGATTGAATACATCTTCCAAAAACACACTTTTCTGTGCAAGAACAGTTTTATAAAGCTTAATTATTAGTGTAAACATGAAATTTCAAAAAGTAGTACTTAAGTTAGAACTGGTATTGAAGTTTTTTTCACGAAACTTCAAAGTTTAATTCCTAGCATTGATATTTTGATATTGATCGCACTTGCATCGAGCTATAGAAATAAAAATAAATAAATAATATATACAATATTTCTTCATTTTTGAAGGAATGCTAAATGTTAATGCCTGTTGTGTAAAACTTTATTTAAATAATATAAAAAATATTAATTGGAGCATGAAGGTCTTAACGCGACTGTTGCTGGGATGGGGGACCTTTTCCCCGGAAGCTCATATCAAGTAGGTGTCTGATACTTTCGATTTCTTGTTTCACTGAGTGATTCTTTCTTGAAAGTATACCAATCCCTGGTCTAGAATTCACTTTACTTTATAAATTTTCTGAATTTTTCTTTATAAAAAATAATAAAAATAAATGCAATAATATTTTCTTGATCCAAATGGTACTACAGAAAAACTAGCTTTCAGAAACAGAAAGATTTGCTTTCATAATAAACAAGGAAACAAAAGTTGATTGTAAATTAATGCTTACAACATGTGTAAATGATAGAAAGGCTGGTTAATATGAAATTTTTTGTCCTAATTTTGTTGAACTATTCTTTGTTGAAAATTTCATTTACTTTTTTGTACAACATTTGGGATGTGATTTATATTTGCACAATTCATCATATTCTGAATATAATACTGTTTATGTCTTATGCAAAGATTTAAAAATTCAAATTTATCGTAACCAGATTATTCACTGAACATTTGGTTACGGAAATACACACATTTGTGTTAAAATTATTCTCACTTTTTGAGAAATATATTATTCTGGAATACCCTACTCATATCGTAAAGCATTTGAAATTTACTTCAGATCACAAAAAGAAGGAAAAAAAATTTTTTTTTTTCATTTTTGAGAATTTTTTTTATTTTATGTACACGATATCTTACTTTTTCATAGCTGTAGAATATCATTGAAAAAAAATCAACTGATATACAACAGTTCTTCGAGCATTGTACAATCTTAATATCTTAAATATAAGCCAATATGAAAGAAAAAGTGAAAAAATTACACAAAAGTGTTAATGTACGTTATGGAACAGTATGTAATTTACATTAACTTTTACGAAAAAAAATCCATGTCAAGCATTATATCTGCGCAATATTATTTTTTTAAAAAAAGAGTTGAATAACAGTTCTTAAAAAATGATACTATCTTTTGTAAGGTATGTATACGATGTAACTTTTCAAACATACAAATATCAAAAAATATTCTAAATAAGTTTCATTAAATTTGTAAATTTTTTATGCATAAACCTACTATCATTGCCAAACAGTTCAACCAAAAGACAAAGAAATTCTAAAATTAAAATTTTAGATATTCTTCTAACAATCAAACTGAAGGGAATTTTAATAAATTGCAATAAGAAAAATTTTTTTTTAAATATTCGCAGTAAATTATTAAAAATTTCTATCTAAACATTAATTTACAGGCAGAAAATTTGCAAGTTTATAGAAGAGAGTAACTGAGTACCTGTAGCAATATATATTTTCTGCAGATTAAATTAGTATAAAAAACAGTACACCTCAGTACCATAGATTAGAATAGAGGATCTCAAACTTGTCATGTTTTTCGATCTGGGCCATTGCTTACTTAATACTGAATTTTTGCAAATTCCTGAACTTCAAATGTGTTTTGGACAGTAGGTATAATGTGGTAGCTCGCTGCTATTTTAAAAACACATTTACTTTACTATCTGTAGTGAAGTGTTGTGTGAAAAACTAAAAAATTCAAGTTAATTTTTTAACATTTATTAGACAAAAGTTAAAATTTAATACCTGTTATACAGAATAAGAGAGCAAAAACAAATGCTTTTATGACGCTTTAGTAACACATTTTTAATACTTAGCATAAATTTAGTTAGGTTTTACTTTAAATCTCCTCGGTTAGTAATGTCCAGTCTATTTTTTTCATAAAAAGAAACAAATTAAAGAAAACTTTTGTCTTCCCAATTAACAAAATAATTCAAAAAGCAACTTTTAATTTATCTCTAAAAAACCCAGATAAATCTTACCCTTAATTGGGCAGAATTTGATTTATCTATTTCTGTATACAATTTCAATTTCCAAATAATAAAAAATACTAATAATTACAGATTTTTCATTAAATTTTTATGTACTTGAGATGCTTTCAATATTTCAATTGCTTATAACAAATGCTTTTTAGTACTTTGTTTTAATTTTGGTTTAATTTAATTAAATATTTTGAATCAGCAGAAAGAAGATACAATTTCACACTAAATTCTGAAAAATAAATTTTCTAAAAAAAAATATTATTTCTAAATTTTTAGTTAAATTAGCTTCTTTACCTGAATCTTTATTTAGTAGCAAATGAGATAAATGGAGTTTCAAATAATATATTGAGAGAAAATCATATGATGCATTTTGTAAATAAAATGTAAATTCAATTTTTTTTTATTTAGTGCAATAAATATTTTTTAGAAACATGTTCTCAAAAAAAGAAAAAAAGTCTGGAGCACAAAATAGAAAAAGGAAATTGCAACGAGAGAAGGCTAATCAGAAACTGGCGGGATCTCTAAATAAATATCTCAAAAACACAACAGGATTAGACGGTCAAGCAATTGAACCAGGACCTTCAACATCAGCATCTGGTTTGGAATTTCATACTGAAAACTTACTTCGAAATGTAAATTTACCAGAATATGATCAAGAAGAGAAACCACGATTGTACCAATAGAAAACTTAAATGTTGAAGTAGAAAATTCACCCGATAACATATCTCAAAATCGAGATTCTGATTTTGAGTTAAGCGATGCAGCTACCTGGCCTGATACAATTTCTATAAAAATTAGAGATTATTTAATAGAAAATGGCCCTTCCCGCTTGATAACCAAACATTTTCCAAGAGATAATTCTGGCAGAAAGTTTTCAGAATTGTTCTATTATAGAACATTACCGAATGGAGAAAAAGTATTTAGAAACTACTTAGTATATTCAAATTCCCGAAACGCAGTTTTTTGCTCTTCCCATGTAAACTATTCAGTGAGACGCATTCACAGCTTAATAAGAATGGGTGTAATGATTGGGCACATTTAACCCACATTTTGAAAACACATGAAAGTAGTGCATCTCACCTTAAACATAGTTCAAAATGCAGTGAACTCAAAATGTCTTTGCATAATTTATGTACCATTGATGCAGCTCAACAAAGACTTTATGATGCAGAGAAGGTCTACTGGCAATCCGTTATTGAACGGCTTATTTATTTAATTCAATATTTAGCCCGACAATGCCTTGCATTTAGAGGTTCTTCGAAAGAGTTGTTTCATAGTGATAATGGAAATTTTTCGAAGTTGGTTGAAACCATAGCAAAATTTGATCCAATTATCGTTGAACATCTCCACAAAATTCAAACATCTCAAAAAAAAAGAACATTGCTCATTACTTAGGGGATCAAATTCAGAATGAAATTATAAGCATTATTTCAGAAGGAATTAAAAAGCTTTTATTACATATGATTAAATCGGCAAAATATTACTCATTAATTCTGGATACTACACCTGATATCAGTCATACCGAACAATTGTTCGATTTATTTATAAGAACGAGGAAACCAATAAAGCCTAAATTGAAGAACATTTTTTAGGATTTCAATCTGTCGACGACACTACTGGACAGGGTCTGTATGAATTCATAAATGGGCATTTAAAATCGTTAGAACTAAATTTATCAGATTTACGAGGCCAATCTTACGATAATGATGCTAATATGAGAGGAAAGCACAAGGGATTGCAACAAAAAATTATTGAAAATAATTCGAGAGCACTCTATATCCCCTGCTCTGCCCATTCTCTAAATTTAGTTGTAAATGATGCAGCTAAAATTTTCTTCGGAGTAGTGCAGGAGCTTTACAACTACTTTTCTTCATCCGTTAAACGTTGGTCTATTTTGCAACAACATGTTGAAAATCTGACTTTAAAGCCACTCTCCAACATCAGATGGGAAAGTAGAATTCAAGCTTTAAGACCGTTGAAAAATGATTTAAAGGGAATTTTAAAAGCGTTAATAAATATTCAAGAAGATCAAACAAGAGACATGGAATCCAGAACCCAAGCAAAAAATTTGATTCAGAAGTTTTCCTCGTTTAAATTCATTTGTTCCATTAACATCTGGCACGATATTTTAAGTTTAGTAAATGTTGTGAACCAAATAATGCAAAATTCTAAATGTGATTTACAAATCGTGATTGACAATTTACAAAATCTTATATCAGAACTAAATAATCGTAGATCAGATGAAGCGTTTGAACATGCAATTGTCAATGCAAGTATCGTTGCTGATGATTTGGGGGTGGATACTGATTTTCCACAAAGTCGAATAAGGTTTAAAAAGAAACTATTTCAAGATGAACAAACCGACGAACCATACAACAATCCAAGACAAAAGTTTAAGGTTGAATTTTACAATATAATATTAGACACTTCTATTTCTTCAATTTCAGAAAGATTCAGTCAATTAAAAGAACATTTCAATTACTTCAAAGTAGTACACAGTATACCTAATTTAAAAAACTGGAGTGACAGTGAAATTTTAAAGCATTGTGAAGAATTAGAACGAAAATTAACGGATACTAAAAATATTAATGAAAAGGACATAGATGGATTACATTTGTTTGAAGAAATAAAATCTTTGCAATGTTTTACCAAAGAGGATATGTCACCTATTGATGTTTAAAATTATATTTATGAAAACAATCTTATCGATACATTTCCGAATATTTCAATAGCCTTACGGATTTCTTTAACCTTTCCAGTTTCGGTGGCTACTGGAGAACAAAGTTTTTCAAAACTTAAAATTATAAAAAACTACATGCGATCTACTATGGCGCAGGAGAGATTATCGGACTTTTCAAAAATATCCATAGAGAGCGAAATTTTGGATAAATTAAATATAAAGGAATTGATACGAGCATTTGTAGCTGATAAAGCTAGGAGAATCAATATTTAAATATGTTTTCTAATTTTTATATTTTACTTAAAAAATTTTATATAATTTTTGCTTTGTTTTGTTTTTAAAATTTATGAAATTTAAAAAAAACAATACGTGTAAAACAAACGTGTTTTAATATTATAATTTTAAAGCTTTTCATTTCGAAAGTCAAATTTCGAATACTATAAAAGAGTATTTCACATATAATTTGTAGCACTTTATAAGAGTGTAACAGAACCTCATAAAGGGGCGCCGAATTTCAATTTGAACAAGGGCGCCTAATACCCATGCGGCGGCCCTGATCACCAACACTACTGATCTGGATAACAAGTTGCAAAAATTCACAAACGATTCTTCCCACGCCTCCTGTCCAATAAAAAACGGAGCACCACAGCTACACCCCACCTCACATCCACCAACTCATTCAACAGAAAAGCAGACTCCGTAAACGCTATCTACGCACATTAGACCCCAAACACAAAACATTACAATTGCGCACAACAAATTGTCAAAAACAGCTAAAACAATTTTCAAACGATTCCCGGAACCATTGACTAGCAGCACTAAACACTCAAGGCAATATAGCCTTTGGGGCACCACAATTTTTTTTAAAAAAATAGACACCAAATTCCTCCTTTTGACTGCGAGACAGGAACGGCCATAACAGACAAACAAAAAGCTAATCTATTTGCAGACACCCTAAAAAACAGTTTCACAGAAAACACACAAAACAACAATGACACTAATGATGAACAACACATCAATAACACAGTCAACACATACCTATCCACTAACCCAACTACCTACCTAGACTCTGTCTTGCTCGCTGAAATCATCATTTATATTAAAAAATCTAACAGTAAAAAAGCTCCTGGCAAGGACCTAATTACTAACAAAATGATTGAAAATTCCCCACTTAAAGCTGTTCTCATACTAACTATCTTTATTATAAATTATTAAATTTAACTACTTTCCCACTCAATGGAAAGAAGCTGTTATTTTTTCCCTTCTTAAACCGGGTAAAAACTCAAAATTTGCAGACTCATAAAGACCTATTTCTCTTCTATTTAGTTTAAGTAAAATTACAGAATACATTATTCTTAATAGACTTAAAGATTTCATAACTCAAAAAAATATTATTAACCTAAATCAATATGGTTTTACTAAAAATATCTCCACTATTCATCCTCTTTTAAAATTAACAGAAACTTTTTTCAGCTGGCTTTGAAAAACAAAAATCTACTGGGGCCGTCTTCTTAGATATCCAGAAAGCCTTTGATAGGGTCTGGATAAATGGCCTCACCTTCAAACTAATAACTTCCCCCACCCCTAACTCATGTACTCCACTCCTACATCACAAACTGCACTTACTCAGAGCACGTTAATGACACTTACTCTGACACCAAGAACATATATGCTGGAGTCATCCAAGGATCATTAATTGGTCCTATTTTATTTAATTTTTACTTAAATGACATTCCATCATACTCACTTGCAAACATAAATATGTATGCCGACCAATACAGCGGTGCTCGCCTGCTACAAAACGCCTGTCCTACTTGCACTTAACAAACGCCTCACTTTAATCGAAGACTTTTTTAATAAATGGAAAATCAAAATTAATTTTAAAAAATCAGTCAAATAAGTTGAAAAAACACTTCCACCACCATCCACCATGTATGACACTATCATTCCCTGGTCTCAGGAAACAAATACCTCGGATTAATTTTTTATAACAAACTCACTTAGAAGCCCCCCACACATTTTACACGCTCGCGATAAATTCCGGAAAGCTATGTTAAAACTTTCCCCCTTAATTAACTGGAATTCTCATTTAGATTTCCATAACAAAGTGCTTCTTTATACAGTCGTTTTGCATCCCATCATTTCAAACGTATGTCCAGTTTGGGGTTGTGCAGCTAAAAGTAATGTTAAATTACTAGACACTCTACAAAATACTATAATCAGAATGATCGTCGGTGCCAGTTGGTACATGCGAAACGTCGACCCCATTAGTAAAGCTTTAGATATTCCTTCATTTAAACAGCACATTCAAAATATCTCCATTAAATTCTTTAAATGACTCAGATAATATTAATATGTAAAATTTTGAAAATTACACCACACATATAAAGAGGAAACGACCCAGGAGAATTCTCTTGGACTCGTACAATCCTCCCTAGTTAAACTTCTAAATTCCTTACTTTTATTTTGCTCTTCCATTCATATTTATATAATTTCATATTTCCTCAGGAATATTCCTGGCGGAGTGCTCTAAGCACCCGCTGCACTTCAGTTCAAAATTGCAGCAGGGCCGAGCACAGTCAATGTGAAGGAGGGTGACCACTTCGCAAGCCCGCCGGCTGTCTTTTTTCCAACTTAAAATTTTTTCACTCCTACTGGACCCCCATTGCATCACAACACACCACTCAACACCCACTCCCATGGGCAAC
The DNA here is from genome assembly GCA_019973975.1 of Trichonephila clavata. Lineage (NCBI taxonomy): Eukaryota > Metazoa > Arthropoda > Arachnida > Araneae > Nephilidae > Trichonephila > Trichonephila clavata. The sequence goes on along the minus strand of BMAO01032505.1, from coordinate 82,572 downwards.
CATTCTGAGCCATTGTCCTCACTTCACAACAGCCAATAGGAAGACACTTTCTCTTCACCAGTTTCCACAGCTTCCTTTCTTGCAACCAAGATCTGCACCTTTGAAGCCCCGCCTACTGCCGTTCGTTTAATGGCAATGTTACAAAGCCCCAGGAAGAAAATACAATGTCGTCCTCTAACAGAACTTTTTAAGCCAGATACGGGATTGAGGGTTCCTAGAAAACCATATACCCGGAAAACATTTCGTAGAGCTCTACATTAGTGTAATCTAGTCTGTTGCAGCTTCAAAAATGTTAGTTTATAATTTCTATAGGAGAGTTTCCTTTCATTAAAATTTATTTTTAATGAATAAAATTATTCAATTTAAAGTCATTCTTTTGCTGGATTGAAGTAAATTTAAAAATAAGAAGCCTAATCCTGGCAAAGTTACAGGAGTTTTTGAAACCTAATTTTAGGTTCTTGATCCCCTCCTGTACATAAATACACACGGAACCCACTTCTGATGCCCCTGCACTTTCAAGTTCAGTCCCTGGTTGGGACAGGGGGGAGAGGGTAGCATTTGGGTCATACAGCATTATCTGGCAAAGTTACAGGAGTTTCTAAAATCTGATTTCATATTTCAATCCTTGAAATACACCAGGAACGCACTTTTTGCGCCCAAAGGCTTTAAGGGTAAGCCGCAGTCCATATAAAAGACAGTCATCCGGAATTTTCCGGCAAAGTTCAGAACATTTCTGGAATAAGATTTTATATTGGATCTACCATCTCGAAATAAGTCAGAGACCAAGTTTTCAAGCATCAAGGTTTTAAAGACAAGTCACTGCTAAGGTGCGGCTAAAATATGGTCATCCGGCATTACCCGGCAGTTACAGGAATTTTTCAAAACCTTTTTTAAATTCCAATTCCATGACCCGAAGTACGGCATGCAGTCCCTTTTTGTGCCCCTTTGTCTACAAAATCCTATTCATTCAACACATTGGGCATTGCGACATTTTGGAAATTTTGCAATTTCCCGGATTTGTTCGCATTTTCAGTAAAAGAAAAATACTGATGTTAATTAATTGACATAAAACCTATCCTATTTTTCAAGTTGGAGGAAATGACACCATATGTAAAATTATATTAAAATTGGTAGAGTAATTTCGGAATTCATCATTGAAAAACAACATAGCCCACAGGATTTTTATATATATAATTATCATAACTAAATTCTAAAGTATAATAATTAAACTAATTTTATAAATATATTATTTACTGAAATAAAATGTCATTAAAATATATTTAAAAAATAAATTTTTCATAATTGTATGTCATCTATATAAAAATTAATGCTAGTCTATATATCTTTTATGCCTTCCTAAACCATTCATGCAACTGCAATGAAACTTTGGGGAATGGTTGAACGCATGCAAGCGAAGGTTTCTGAGTTAATAATATTGACTCTTAAGGCGCGTTGTGGGGGCTTAAGGGGTGTTGGATATATATATTCCCATTTTCGGACTATTACACCTACAAACTTAAAATTGGGGGAGGGGTATGTTCCTTTCAAGGATTAGGGATCCACTACAAAAGGGGGTTTGGCGTAAAATGAATCCTAAGAGGCATTGGAGGAGGAAAGCGGTATATATATAAATAAGTGGTGTTATATATAAATATTCCCATTTTCGAACTATTGAACCTACAAATTTGAAATTTGGTAGGCTTGTTACGTTTATAAATTTGAGATTTGCTACACAAGGGGTTTTACAAAAATTAAAACTCAAGGGGTGTTGTGAGGGCTTAAGGGGCGATATATAGAAATATTTGTTTTTGAATTATTAAGACCAACATGCTAGAAATTTGGTAGGCCCGTTCCATTCATGGAATGCTACAAAAAGGAATTGAACTGAAAGGTTGTTGTGAGGGCTTAAGGGGCGTTACAGATAAATATTACTGTTTTTGAAGCTTTAGACGTAGAAATTTTGTTGGCATACTTTTTTTCGTTGAATATAGATTTACTAAGGACAGATAATACAGAAATTGACTCACATTGAAGGGGGGGGGGCTGCGGAGGCTTATTTAAAAAAATTTTCATTATGAAACTGCTGCTTACCGTACTGAAATTTAGCATGGTTGCTATTTTTGAATGGAAATTCGCTAAAAAAAATTACGGAAATCGACTTTCATGGGGGAGAGGGAATCTTTTGCGGCATATTTAGATAAAAAAAACCCTGTTTTCGAACTATTAGAACTACAGTAATGAAGTATGGTATGCATGTCTCTGTTGTTGAATTGAAAGGGTTTTTTAAACGAGTCTTACAGAAATCGACTCTCAAAGGTAGTTACTAGAGCTAGCTAGTTGCTAAAAAAAATCGTTTTTTAATCTATTGGATTTAGACTTGAAATTTGGCAAGTATGTTTATTTTATTGAGTAGAGATCCATTAAAAATGGGTTTTGCGGAAATCTACTAGGAAGGAGTTACGAGAGAGTAAAAGACAATTCTACTTCAATTTCAGAAATTATTATTTGGAAGTTCTGCCCTTTTTAAATCAAGAATTATAAGAACATTTTTCAATACTATCAAATTCTTAATACTAAGATATCAGTAAAATCTATATGCATATTAAACAGTATATATTCATACAACATCATGCAATACCCTGTGAAGCAGGCAGGTAATGGCTAGTCGATACATATTAAACTCATTTCTTTATTAGCATTGCTTTTGTGGCTGCGGTAGCCTAGAGGTTATAGTCACAAACTCGTGTATAGAGGGGTGCTTAATGTACTCTCGTTGGCACGCAGTTTGACCAAGATTTAAAATGACATGCAGCCAATAGCTATCATGAAATTTAATGTTGAAGAAACACAAGGGGTGTTGAACCTCCTATTCATTGAACCAGTCAGGTAACAAGGATGACAACTAAGCTGGTGACTCTACTCTCCAAGTTACACGTTACACCTTTAAGCCTAAACAGATGTAATGTGGTTTAGTTCTTTTACACCATGGGTCTTCATATTCATATACCATGGGTATAATCATATATCATGAAATACCTAGCGAAGTGGGCGAGTAACGGCTAGTTGATAAATATAAATAATGCTTCATAATTTTATATTGTTTCCTAATCTTAATTGAAAAATGTAAATGTATAAAAAAAGCATTTCATAATTTCAGCAATCAAATGTCACTCCCTCCCACAAAAATTTATGTTCATCTTTGCAGAGAGAAATTTAAATGTTTAATTCTTTATGATTGGAGAAACTCTTATACATTCATTTATTTATATATTATTTTCTCCTTGAAAGAATTAATAATTGTAAAAAGTTTTACTTATGAATAATTAAAAAAATTCTTTTCATAACTTTGTTAAAGAAGATATTATAGATCAAGATTTTTCAATTTTAAGTATCCCATTTACACCTACAAACTAGTATATTCAGCAACAAATCCAACCATTGTAATTTTTTTTAAAGGATAAATGAAGCATTTTTGGTTTGGGTAAAAGTGTAAAGTCCCTTGGAGTAATCAATGACTGGAATCGGTTGCCAAGCAACTTAATTTAGCAATAAGTGTTCCGAGAATTAACAATGGGAAATTTTGCAATGAAAATAAAGAAATATTAATGAGAAATAAAAAAAAAATGCTTAAATAGTTATAAAACAAGTTGCTTGGTGACTGATTTAGGTCGTCAAACAATTAACTGCGCCAAGAAGCCCCTATTCTACACTTTAAACAAACATACATGGCAGAAAAGTCTTGGATATTTTTAACAGGCATTTTATATTAGAAGGGAAACTATAAAAGGAATATCTAAATACATGCACACAAATTGTTACTATAATTTTAAAAAAACTTACATTACAATTGACAAGAGAAGCTAAAAACATGAATGTTAATAGTGCTTAAAGTATAAATGAGGAAACATAACATAAAATGGCTGCATATTTATGTGCCTTTCTAGAGCTAAGTTGCTTGTTCAATAATAAAACAATTTGATGGTTATAAGTCATCTTTTAAAAACTAAATGCAAATCTAAATGATGTTGTGATATTTTGATTTTAAAAGAACTTACCTCCTAAAAGTTTATCTAATTCTTTTGAACCAGTTGTGATTTGGATAATCTCTGATCGTTTCAGATGATATTCTGTAGCTGTTGTGAAACCCATTGGTACAAACTTCATGGCCTCTGTCTGAAAAATTATAATCCATAGAATGCTTTTATGATCAAGCAATACTTTATCAATCTAAATTATTTTTTAAGAGAGCTGAAAAATCAACTATTCATTTACAATTAAGAAATTAAATGGAGTGATACATCTACACACAAATATGAAAATCATAAAGCTATTTAAAATTTAGAAAAAAGACAAAATGGGAGGTTTTGTAAACTTTGCAGAGAGCTATGGAAGATTATAGAAAAAGGATAAACATCTTCACAAGTCTTGCAAATTATTTTAATAAAGAATTTTTTAAAAATAATTTCTTCTATTATATATATAAACTTTGGATTTCGAACAAAATAGTACATTTACTTAAAGGAAGTTTAATTTTTACACAATATTACTTTAGTGTTTAATTTTTTAGAATAAAAATAAAAGAAAACAAGCACAATGTAAATGGAAAGGCATACAGTATTACAAAAATGGTTGATATTTTACAACTAAGCAAAGGCATTTAACTACCATATGTTTTTAGAACCATATATGTTCAGAGCTTATATCTTCAGTAACACAATCGAACAGGAAATCATAAATTAAATAACTGCAATATTTAAAAAAAAATTCTGTAATTTGAAATTATATATCAATACATATGTATATAATATATCTACACTATTAAAATTCGAAGGTAAACAAACGTATCTATCTATGTGCGTCTATCTTCTCACGAACAGCACCACGCAGAAAGTCGCGGAAGGTACCAAAAGATCGGGAATTTTCCGGGGAAGCCGTATTGCCCATTTATATTCCGATATTGTAATTAGTTAAAAAGATATTAATTAAAAACCTTAAAACGCCTAATTGTTTTACTCCTGCCGGTTGTTTACTTGGCGGAACTTCCCTTCCGTTTCGGCCGAGCGGTAATCTTACGTTTTCCACCATATTAAAATTGTCATCTAATTTTCGATGTCGAAATTAGACAAAAAATAATTACAGAATCGGAAAGATAATTTATTTCGCCACAACACGGTATAAATTTTTTTTGTAAAATAACAATATTTTCTATTTTTTTTCGAATTTTTTAAAATAGTGTTAAAACTGATGCGTTTTTATGAAAATTATTTCTAAATCGTTGGGTATGAATTACTTTTCGTGTTATTAAATCGATATTCTACACTAATTAACTTCAAGCCTTTCTCTTTTAGATCCATTCATTTAAAAAATAAAATTCCCAGAACTTTTTTTTTAAAGAATTTTTAAAAAGTAGTCTTAATTTTTACTTCACATTGAATAACTTCGTCATTTATGAAGATAATCTCACAAAACCTTTTTTCCGTGTGTACAGTAATATTATCCGTAACATATACGAAAATTGAAAAAATTGCTTCAAAATTACGGATTTTAAAAAAAAAATTGTGATTTTCGTAAACTTATGTTTTTTCTGAGAAATAAATTAAAAAGTAGTAATTTGTACATTTTTTATTTCAAAGTACGTTATTTTTGCAAATAGTTGGTGATGTTTGAGAGCATTAACGTAAAAATTATGCCCTTAAAATGAAGGTAATGATTTTTAAAATAATTTAAAATACGCGATTTTACATTTAGCCAAACATTGGTTAACTGATCTTGTGGCGGAGTGCTTAGAGCTCCCGCTACACTCAAGACTATAACTGCAGCACTGCCGTGCGTGGTCAATGCGAAGGAGGGTGTACGCCTCGCAGAAACCTGCTGGTCGCTCTTTTCATACTTGTCTTAAATTTTTTCTCCTACTGGACATTGCGTCGCCACACATTACTTTTCGTGTTATTAAATCGATATTCTACACTAATTAACTTCAAGCCTTTCTCTTTTAGATCCATTCATTTAAAAAATAAAATTCCCAAAACTTTTTTTTAAAGAATTTTTAAAAAGTAGTCTCAATTTTTACTTCACATTGAATAACTTCAATGATTGAATTCACTTGCTGCATCCCCACTGATCTGAAATTTACTTCATTTTCAGTGCTGCCATTATGTAAGCAAACGGTATGTCACACAATTAATTGCTAAATGAGCAATTTTAATCAATTTTATTAGAAAATAAATAATAAGTTAGTTTTTTATAATATACTTTTTTTCGCAGATGCGTGTTTAAATAATTTAATTAACACAGAGTGGAATGAAAAACTATAAAATTAAAATAAAAAAAATTAAATGTTTTTATCAAATAGTATTCTTTTTTTCTTTCTTTTTTTTAATGTTTTTTTCAGTGAATGTTAGCATATAACTAGGTTTTCCCCCAAAAGTGGATTTTTAACACTTACATATGTTTAATCAAACACCCAAACGTTTCAAGAATTATGTGTAGAATTTTTTTTATTAGTATTTATTGATAATGGATTTAAATTAATATATTTTTTTAAAATCAAAGGAATGTTTCTATTATTTTATTATTAAATTAATTATTTGTTAATAAAAAGTATATCGCCTATTATTTAGGATAAAAATACGTTCTAGAGAGACATTTTTAAGCTAACTGTAAGTAACGATTGATTGATTAATGAAAACCTGAAAATTATTTTATAATTTTAGATTCCTAAAAACTATCTATTATAAGATAAATGATTTTTTTAAAATCAAGCATCAGAATAGTTTTATGAGTTTTTATGAACATTATTTCTAAATCGTTGCGTATGAATTTATTTTCGTGTTATTAAATCGATATTCTACACTAAGTAACTTCAAGCCTCTCTTTTAGATCCATTCATTTAAAAAATAAAATGACCAAAACTTTTTTTCTGCGATTTTTTAAATATTAGACCAAATTTTTACTCAACGTTGAATAACTTCGTTATGTATTAAAATTATCGCACGAAACTTTTTTTTCGTGTGTAAAAAAATATCATCTGTAATCTGCACGAAGATTGAAAAAATTGCTTAAAAATCACGGATTTTAAAATATTTTTTGTGATTTTCGTAAAGTACCGTTTTTGCGATCATGAAAAGTTTAAAAAAACAGTGGGAAGATTTTTTGAGTTTTTTGCGCATGCACGGTAGAATTAGTGAAGGTCAATGTTATGTTTCAGTTTTTGAACGAATTATAATAAAACACTCAAAATACTTAAATTAATCATTTAATAATTTCTTCATTGAAAAAAGATAATTGCATGAAACTTTTTTCCCGTGTGTCGAACATTTCAAAAAATCCTCTGAATTTTTCTTCAAGATTTAAAGTAGTAGTGAAATTTTGTAATTTGAAAAATTTCAACTTTTCTGTCTTTTTTCAACATACAATTATTTTTAAGAAATCGACGTTTTCATTTCGGGGGGCTAAAAAATTGCAACAAAAGAATTCAAAAGTGAGTGAGTGATTTTTAAAGTCGCACTGTTCACCTACTCAAGGGTTTTTGGCGACGGACATTGAATTTTCAACCATGGTCAAGTGACGAGGACGACACCTGAGCTTTCACCCTTCTCTCCTAATTACCACACCAACACAAGAACAAATTTCGAAAAAGGGAGTTTTAATGACATAGTTAAAGAAATTACTGACAACGCACGCATACACACACATAAGTGCTATCGACATGAGGGGAAAAGGAAATTCCCCTGGGGATTATATATATATAAGTTATTCACTCGGTAAAAGCCCGTGCAACGCCGGGCCTGGGGAGAGAAAAGAAACAAAGAAGTCAAACTAATTTCGAAAAATATTATTGGATGTGCTGATTTTGTGAAGAGAAGGCAAAATGTTAAACGAGAAAGCCATGATACGCACTCAAGGGGCGGGCACTCACATTGTACGCGTTACACCCACATAAAAGTGAAGGCATCAGAAAGAAAGAAGGAAATTAACATGGGGATAAGTTATACCCCCGGTAAAAGCCCGTGCAACGCCGGGCCATGAAAGCTAGTATATACAATAATTTTGAAATTTCATATAGAGTAGCATTTATATCCAAATGTTTTTATTTCCTAAAATAGACATAAAAAAATAAAGTATTTAATATAAATTATTAAAAAATTAATGAAAGAGCTAGTTTAGTTTAAAGACCTCTTCAAAAACCTCAATTTTTCCTTAATAACAAGAAATTCACCAAGGAAACCATAAGATTAAAAAAAGAAATTGGTACTAACATATTATTGCAAACGTATTGGCCTCATTATTTGAAACGAAGCGCAATGAAACATGTGAAATCCTGGTTGCTAATTTGGCAAGTTATCAAGACAGTTAGCAAGGTTATGATAATATGTAAGCACAACAATTTTTCAATGCTGCATCAAATTTCTCTCCCTAAAAAGGAGATAAAAAACAAAGCTGTGCATTTCTACTTCATCTTTGTTTAAGTAGCAAAAATAGAGTAAAGGAACATTTAAAAATAGCCTTTATTTTTATGCATTATGAATATTCGAAACAAAAAAAAAATATTTTTACAGCAGTCAAAAAAATTATAAAATTAAGCACAAAAATGTATTTTTAAGCAATTCAGTACTATAATGAGTATAAATGAAGCCTTGATATTCAAAGTTCCTAGAGCCCCCAGACATTTCTCACAAATAAAATATACAGAATATAAAGTAGTGTTGCCATAAACTTTCAGTGCATGCATACCTACTAGCATGGCCTAATGGTCAATTTTCAGGTAACAGGTGCTAAAGGTAGGTAAAAATAGTACTCACATTTCTCAAAGTCACATAGTTGATTTTTAAGTGTGGTTTAAAACATATTAATAATTAATACTGCCAGACATGTTCTATCGGTGGCAACTTTAAACACACTTAAAGCTTCTAAAAAAAAATGCAATTTTACTTATAAATCTTAAGATTGATTTTTATATATGATACTAGGTGAACTATTTCAATATTTGTTGTAAGCAGCCAGACCAATTGGATGGGATAAACATGCTCCAAGACACACTTAAATGGTTACTATGCCTAGAAGCGCAGGCATTGTAGTAGTCAGTTTTATAACAAAGCTTTATAAAACTTGTGTTATTAATAGAAGACTTTAGTAATAATTAAGTACTATTTTTTGTATTTCATTATAATGATAATTACTGCATAATAAAATGTAACTACATTTGGACTCAATAATCTATATATATATATAAAAGGAAAAAAAAATGATTCAACTAATTCAGTCATGATATCTCCAGAACTAATAAACCTACAGACTTGAAATTTTGTATGCATGTTCCTTTCATGTAATAAAGATCTGCTAAGAGATTATGCAAAATTCAAAAACCAGGCAGCATTGCAGGGGCTTAAGGACGTTATAGTTCCATTTTTAAACTATTAGACATACAGTCTTGAAATTTGGTACGCATATTTCTCTCATGGGAGAAGAGATCCGCTACAAAATAGTTTTTACAAAAATCAATTTTCAAGTGTCATTGCAGGGCTTGAGGGGCGCAATAGATAATCATTTCCATTTTTAAACTATTAGATGTACAGTTTTGAAATTTGATATGCTGAAATTTTGTCTGCTTGAGAGAATGAGAGAGATATTTCAACTATTCTCCCCTTTACACTTTATGAGCATGCGTCTTGGTGTTTAGTTAAAACAGGGGTCCGCAACCTATCAGCTGTGGCGTGCCACATAGTAAGACATTTTTGAAACAATTTAATTCCTGTTATAATGCATGCAAAGTTAAAGAATAGAAGTCAATAATATAGGTATTTACAGCTTTATTATATAATTTTGCATCATTTAAAGATATTTCTTAACGTAAAAATAAACTGCATATAATATAACTATTTTTTTCAACAAAAATAAATAAATGAAATTTACATATATTACATAAACAATAAGTATTTCCCTTCATTAGAGTTAAATAAAAATTATAGCTTACTTCCTGAATAATGATTAATATTTACATGAATTATTTTAAAACTTTCTAATAATAAAATTTTTATTTTTTTCCTTCTTACCAGAGTCAATAAACTATTATTTTATTAAATTGATTGTTGTTTAAAACCATAAATTTTCTGAATAACACAAATAAAACACATTCTTCATAAGTCAACAACATTTTGTTTATAATTATTACTAGCCGTTACCCACCTGCTTTGCTGGGCATTTCATGATGTTTCAATTATATATATATACATAAATTATTGATATCAAAGTCCTAACAATAAGAATTCGATTCTATTGAAAAATGTACTTATACCTGTAACTCTTGCTTTTTGATATAAAAAGGACAGAACTTCTAATTAATATTTCCTAATAATTTTTAAAACTGAAGTAGAATGATTTTTTGCTCTTTTAACCCAATAACCAATTAGATTTCCTGGATCTCTACTCCGTAAAATAAACATGCATGACAAATTTCAATTCTAAATCTAATACAACAAAAAAAGAACTTTTATTATCAATACGCCCCATAATCCAGTTGAGAGTCGATTTCCAAAAGAACCATTCTAAGTCGAATTTCAATTCAATAAAAAAAAACAAGCAAACCAAATTTCATTAATATAGTACTAGTAATTCGAAAATGGAAATTTATTTTAACAATATCCCCGAGTAACTCCCCCCCCCCCAGGAGTCGATTTCCGTGAAATCCATTTTCAGTATATATCTATTCAACAAAAGAAACATGCGTAACAAATTTCAAGTATGTGGGTCTAACAATTTAAAAACAGGAATTTTTATCTATAACTCCTTTTTACCCCTCACAACTTTCCTTAGTAGTCGATTTGTTTTACTCTTTGTTAGAGGAACTCTATTCCATGATAGAAACATGCCTACCAATTTTCAAACAGATAGGTCCAATTTATAAAAACAGAAATATTTATCTATTACACACCTTAATCCCCCAAAATGTCCCTAGGGGTCGATTTTCACAAAGCCCATTTTGTAGCAGATCTCTACTCCACAAAAGGAATTTGCTTACCAAATTTCAAAACTGTATGTCTAAGAGTTTAAAAATGTAAGTAAAAATTATTTATAACGCCCATTAATCCCTCGTAACATCTGTGTTGGTCGATTTTCGCCAAACCCATTTCGTAGCGAATATTTACTCCATGAATGGAACATGCCTACCAATTTTCAAGCAGGTAGGTCTAATAGTTTAAAAACTGATATATTTGTCTATTACACCTCTAAATACTCTGCAACGCTACATAAAGGCAATTTGCACAAAGCTTAATTTGTAGTGGATTTCTACTCCATGAAGCTCAGGTGTCATCATTGCCACTTGACCATGTTTCAAAATTACCAGTCTGTCGTCAAAAGCCCTTGAGTATAGCTGAAGAGTGCAACATTAACCCTCTTAGCGGTTTGAACGTCTTTTTCCGCACGTCTAGAGATGCTTCGAAAACGCACCACACGTCTTTTTCTGACTTCAAGAGAGTGCTTCAAAAGCGGGTAGGCCGTGTTTTTCTGAAATCCTTTCCCCTCTTTTATGGTTTAACACCATGAAAGATAATTAGGGAGGGTTGTGGCGACACAATGGTCACTGACAGGAAGTTTTACGACTCTCGGGGAACCCAGCGTTTTGACCCTGAAGCAATCGTAAAAAAGTTGGGAAGAATTTCTTTAGACCCCTTAGTGAACGAACTATAAGTTAGTGTTTGTAATTTAGCTTCATTTGAGATATTATTGCGTTTGAATTAAATAAATTCTTTTTGTACTTTTAGCAATTTAACTTTTTTTTCTACAAGTTTTGAAAAATGTTTCAACGTATAAATAAAATATTATATAACTCACTTTTGATTTTATATTAATTTGAAGTTTTAATAAGTTGGGACTGTAATCTGCTATTTTATATAGTTGGACAAATAACTTTTTAAGCATATTCTCTTTGCTTGATTAACTCGTATTATTTTCTTCATCTTAAAATGATGAAACGGAAAATTAAGTTTTTAAAATATATAAATCTCTATATAGTATCTAGAACTATATTTAATTGCTTCATTTTTCTTCTCTTAACCAATGTTTTCAGTTTTTAAACCATGATTATTTCCTTATAAGGTGTCAAAAAAGTTAATAAGAAAACGAACGCTTCAAAATTTAAAACCTTTTAAACTTTCCAACTACTAAAAATGAATAATTTTTAAACTTTTGCATGAAATTATTTGTAAAAAATTCTTACGCTTTCATAAAAATAATAATGGAAAAACTAATTCAGATCCATAATTTTTTTTAAATTTTAAAGCCAGATGTTCAGGGCGCGTATTGTTACAATACACCAAATTACATTTGAATTAAAAAAAAAAAATGCTTGAGTTTCAGTTTACTTCAGAGAAAACATGAATGAGGGGTTTTTTATACCAATTCATATTTTTAACCTTGAATATTTGAATAAATAGTAATTAAAAATATTCGGATACATTTACAGTTGACATTTACGCATATAAATAAATATAAAGATCAATTTGAAATTTTTTTTAAACATATTTGTTTATGCAAAATTTTAAATATTTATTTTTTTAAAGCTAACTGAAAAACAAGTAATTAAAATCTGGATATCTATTATAATTAACATTCAGAAAATATCCAGATTTTCATACAAAACTAGGAATTTTATATTAGAAATTGTATTTGAAATTTCAGAAAAAAATATTTATGTATCGTGCACATACTGAGTTAAATATTATTTAAAATAAGTACTAACAATTCTTCGAATAAAATATTAAATTAAAATTTAACATAAGAATCTTAAGCATTTTAATGCATTTCGTAAATTTCATACAATTTGGTTAAAACTGTATGTTAAGAGCAAGAATTATGCTGAAAAATTTGATGAATATACAATAAATTTTTAAGTAGAAGCAATACTGAGAAACTAAAACACAGGAATGAAAAATTATGATCATATCTACAAGAGTTTTTAAACTATCTATTTTAAAATTCAGAAAATCTCTGTGTTAGGTTATACTTAATATTAATTAAAAACGTCAACATAAATGTAATGTAATGTTTGAAGACGCATTCATGTACTATTAAAAAAATTATAAAGGGCATTGTTGCGAATGTTAAGAATTTCATATAATTTGAAATTCAGATTTTAACAGATTGACGTAGAAAAAAAAAACGAACATCTAACATACAGGATGCAGTCCGCAATGCATAACCTTGATAAACAGAAGACGGCATTTTCACTTGCTAGAGCAGAGCTGGTTTAGGTAGGGGTGAGCTGGGCAAAAAGTGAGGGCCCAGCGGTTTTGACGGGTGCCGCACAAGAAATTGCAGTTTTCAGGAAAAATTATAATAATTACAAATACAAAAATAAGTCTTGCAGTTTTTTCATACATTTTTATTAACACGAATTGGGGAATTGATTTCCAATATACTTTGTTGTGTTTCACAATATTTAAGCCCCTCAGGGGGCTCACCTTCTTTAGGTGAGTACGGGTGTCACAATCCCGAGGTGCCCTAGTGATCTTTTCCTTTTCCCACGGGGTTTACTGTCTTTGGCAAACACGGGCTTCACGAACCCGGGGTACCCTAGTGATCCTTCTCTATTTTCGACCCTCTTTATTGTCATTCAATTCATTCTTTCTTTCTCTCTTCCCGTCTAGACCACAGATATTAAAACAAATGTTTGGCGCAGTATAGCCGAAATCGGCTCTTGCGCTAATAAACCCCAAAATCACTCACTCACTCACAATATTTAAGGTAACAAACCATAGTCCTTCAGATATATTTGTTCTACTTTTCATAAACCGTACTCCTATTAAAACTTGTGCTTCCGAAATACACCTTTTGTAATCTTAAGAAATTATATAAACTATAATGGTTAATTTATGCAAATTATTAAATGTTCCTATTTAGCCATTTCTGTCCAAACAGTTTACATGAAAAAAATATTCGGATTCACCCATTCATTAGGAAATTGTATGATTCCAGCAGTAAGTTTTATTTTTTACCGAATAGGATTGCGACACTTCGGGGATACCTCTAACAGAAACGTTTACATGCTATCGATTGCAAATTAAACATTTTCCCTTCAATTGTGTTTATTTCAGGAGGATCTTTGATTTATTTTATTCATGCAATACAAGATTTAAATAAATTACTTTTTTCTTGTCAAACGTATTTGCTTAATAATATATATATTTGCGTATTATATTAAAATTTGAACTACCCAAAATTATATGTTTTTGTTCCTCTAAAAACTCTTAGTATTTTAGAAATGGTCTTACAATCCGTGTACGGTTTATATGTTCTAAAATGAAAAATATATTTTTATAACTGAATTTTTGTGCCTCGTTTATAAAAATAAAATATTGCTTTGGGCTATAGCTTATAAATGTACTTAAATAAGTGGAGGAACAGTATTTTCACATAATATGAATATTTTTGACTGGAGTAAGTCAGATATTTATATTTCAGTTTCTTTACAATTTGAATAAAAGTTGTAAGCAATTTTATGAAGAGGATATTGAGTATAAACTCCTTGGCTATTTAAAAGTAAAATGTTTTATTTTGATACCCCACAGCTCACATTCTAAAATAAGACTCATTTACAATCATATGATCAGCTTTGGTGATATTTGAATTTTCAAAAATACTCTACATGTACGAAAACATTCTTTCAAAACCATACATCACATCTCATTCTCTGTCTTCTCCACAGCAGGCATTATTTTTTTATTCTCAAAAAATTGAATACAGCATTTCCGAATGTTATTTTTTTAAAAAAAATTAATATGAATACACTGCGGAATTGTCGGTTAGCTTCACTGAGCAAAATTGTTTTAAGTGTACTGTTTTGAAAGACAAAATTAATTGGGAGAAGTTTTTCTCTCATTAGAATTTGTAATGATTGAATTGTGTGAAAGTTGTATTTATCGGTGAATTTTCCGTTTAACACTAAAGAAACAGAAAAATAAAAAATTAAATTTTAATAGAAAATGGTTAGAAATACTTTTACATTTTGAAGAAAAATATATTCCCATTAAAATAAAAATAAAAAATTTGACTTAATTTGCTTTTTGCTCCGTCACAAATGCCTATGTAAAGAAGGTATTTTTGCTTAGTACAAGTTGTTTGACTATGAAATAAAATTTAGATTTTTTCCGAAAAATTAATTTAACATAAAAACATCATTTATAGGATTAAAATATATATAAATTAAAAGTATTGAAATCCCTCTTTATGTTACTTTAAATTTAAAATATAATTGAATAGAGGAAGATTGATTTCATTTCATAAACATAATCGTCGTATGTAACGATACTTCATTTATTCTCTTATTGTTTAAAAAGAGAGAGAGATGGTCACTTTTACTCTTTTTTACATAGTTACTTTTTAAAAAACATTATGATGTATTTGTGTTTTCTTAGTCTCATATTCCACAATAAATACAAGGTACTTTTTCCTGGCTCAAATCGTTAGTCCAAAATAGTTTATTTTTCTTAAATTAATTTTTTTAAATCTTGTTTTGTTTAAAATAAACAAGTATTTTTCAACTTTTGTAACAAGTTTCTTTCTTTCGAGTTTTTATTTTTTTTTAACTCTTCACTTTTATTGTGACTTAACCGATCAAACAACCACGTGGACCCGCTTTTTCCACCCAAAATTCGCACAAGGCAATGTCACAGCTGTGAACGAGTTTTCCCCGGTTTTAAAGCAACAAAGAGGCCGAACTGAGTAATAAAATCTTCCCCTGTAGACCTCCCGCTAACTTTAAAGGGGAAAGGAATTAAATGTGTTGCACTTTCGAAGGAATTCTCAAAAAAGAAGTAAACGCTTTCGGAATGATTTTTCAGGACAAGGATGAACACTCAGAGGGTTAATATTCACTCACTCACTACTCCCTGAAAGGAATCTGCTTACCAAATTTCAAGACTGTACATCTAAAATGGGGAGGGCACAACTAAGGAAATTTATTTGGGGATGAGACAATATGCATGGCCAGATAAATACTGAGAGAGGGAGCCGAAACGAAAGTTAAGCCATAAATATCTTCTTCCAACACATACTATAACTTTTTAGCGTTCAGAAATCTTTTCCCACTCTTCTGTGAACTGTAAACATAACTGCATTGTGTTAAAAAGTATACCTTTACACGCCAATATTCCATTTTTGAAAACACTGAAATTTCAAAACCGATAGTAAAAAAAAAAAAAAAAAAAATTATATTGTTTATGATATCTTGCAGTTTATAGTTAAAATAATAATTTTTAATTATTTTTACCAAATAATAAAAATATTTTTAAATTTTATATGAAATTTTGAATTTTGCCAGATCAAAAGGTAGCAAAAATGCATAATTTAGAATTTTTTCTCAGAGAGACTATTTACTTTAGCAACAGTACTTAAATTTCAAAAAATTAATCCATATTTTTTGTCCTCAAAATTTTTACAGAACAATATGAATAAAATTGAATTTTTCAGAAAATTTCAAAATTGATGTTCTAATATTGGAACATTGGCGTGTAAAAGGTTAATGCAGTGTGTATCTGAAGCAATTATTTGTAGTAATGCCCTCAAACATAGGCAATGTATAGAATTTTAAAAAGATTTTGATGATCCACCTTCCGATATTCTTTATTACACAGAAGTTAGATGGCTAAGCCAAGGAATTGCCCTTTAAGTGTTTTATGGAACTATTTGATGAAATTGTTACATTTCAAAGTGATTGTGGTAGAAATACTAGAAGGTTAAAAGAAGCAAGTTTCCAGTGTGATTCAAGTATATTTAAACTTACTTGTAAAAAAATAACTTTCTTTTCAAATATAAGTAATGAAATAAAAAATAACTTGAATGAGTTATAAAATCATTTTATGTTGTCTTACCATTATTTTGTCTGCTTTTGCCTCACTAATTCCCTTGATAGCAAGAAGGCACTTTTTAGGAGTGAAAGCAACTGACTCTATGGTGTAAAAGCCAGCCTCCTGTAATTTCTTAACATCTGAAGCAGATATTCCATTGCCCTAAAACAGAGCTTTAATTCATTATCACTTAAAATTAGATCCTTTTTTCAGTACATCCCATTCATTAGGACTAACTTCGCAAATTACTGTCATTACATTGGATGCAAGTCCAATATAGAAAACAGAGCTGTTGACATTATTTTCCTCAGTCACTAAACATATGAACTAAACTAGGATTTTATTTTATGTCAGAAAAATGATAAATAAATAATGAACTTCACTGAAAAATGAAATAATATATTTTAAATACAAAGCACAATAGTTGTCACTAAAATTTCTGTTGACTTTAGCTAGGGCAAGTCAGGACAGAGTTACAATTAATAGATAAATAAAATAAAAAAAAATATTTAATTTATCTCAAAACAATGAACACTGTCAATTTCCTTAGGCTATAAATAAAGCTATTTAAAAAATTATAAAAAATAAAATGCACTGGATTGAGGAACATATCTTGTATTTTTACAATGCATCATTGAAGTAACACTTAAAAAAACCGACTTTTTGATTTGATAAAACATTAATTTGCGAAATCTTGAAAATGCAAATATTATAACATACTTTGCTGAATATTCTATCACCAAACTACAAAATAGATAGTTCAATTACCCCATTATTGGAATTCGTATATGTTTAGTTACCTCTAGTTTATTAATTCTTTGAGGCCCATATTCAACATCTTCTTCAACTGCATTTTCTTGTACAGCAAGAGACATGACTTGTCATAAAGAATGAGATATTTCTAACTGATATCTAGAATGTGAAACAGTTTATATAAAGTTAAATACTTAAAAAATTTAATATTATACCATAAAAATTTCTTACCTTTATCTCAAAACTAACATTTTATGGATTTTGACAGAATAACCTTATGGCATTAAATAAATAAAAATCGAAAATAAGTAATCAGATCAAAAAAAACTAGGAAAAGTGCCTGAAATTGACTACCTTCACAGGAATGGTTATAACTCCTGAAAAAAATGCACCTCTTTACTTTTTAAAACTTATTGCGTGAAGGCTTGAATAATTACACATAAAGAAAAATCTGTTGAATAACTTACGTAATCAAATATTCCCGCTAGTCAACTTTCAAACAACAGCACCAACAGTCTCGCGCATGACGTTAAATAGAGAGAACTTTTTGAGTTACTCACGACTTGGGTGTTCCTTTTCGGCACGGTCAAATGAAAAGAGGTTGCTTGTCATTGGTAGATGTGCAATGACGTCATTATTCTGGGTTGCCTGGTTTGGCGTTACAGCATTTTTCTATGCTCTAGTGGTTCATTGAAACAAGAGATTGTTTTTGGACATTTGGGAGATTGTTTTTCAGGCAGTTTTTTCTTCCATGTCTTGAGTATAATAGTGAAATTCCCTTACGTATCTAATTTTCACTGTAAAAATAAAAATCTTTTTTTTTCATTCACCTAAATCAAAATTTTTAGTGAATTTAATTTTTCAGAAGAAATATATATTTGAGCTTAGTAAATGAGAAACTTAATTACAAATAAAAAAAGATTGTTATATAATTTTTTAATAACCCATTTACTGTGATTAATAATACTTTGAAAATGAATTACGTATTTCGACTTTTATCCTTATGTAAGATATAAAAAGGTTAATTACAAGCAGAGAAAATTGATGTTTTTTATAATATATATTGGTATATTAAAGCACATTTTTGTAAATGAAAGTACTTTAATTAAATCTGTTCATGTAAGTGTTATTTTAAAATGTGAAAATATTATCTTAATTTCTGTTATGTAATCAGGTGATTTTTTTTATGTGTGAAAGACATATTTATTGACATTTTAAACTGATTTGTCCAATAATCTATTTCCTTTTTATTTTTAGAATTAAATTTACTACAAAATTTTTAGCTATTATAAACTAAACTATAAATAAAGCCTATGCTTAAATTTTTATTTTCTATCTTTAGTAAAATACTATGAATAAAGTGATTCCTGGCAGTTGCATAAATATCATATACTGATACTTTTTTTCATACATTTTTAATGCGTTCTTCTGTAGCATATGGTAAATGATTATTGTTTGATTTATAAATGTGTGTGTGTGTGTGGAGTAGTTCTATTTTGTTTAATGGAAGAAAAATAAAAACATGGGAGAGGGAGAGAGAGTTACAGATTTTTATTCCTTTTTTATATTTGAATAATCAGACAACCTGATCATACTTCTAATAAGAAATTCCACTATAAGAGGAGTACAGAATGATGGGATGCAAACCCCACCCAAAGACGAATAAATTTTTAATTTTAGCATGAAGATTAAGTCTTGGTGTTTTCGTCTATGTTTTTTTTAAAAATATAATCCCCGTCATAAAAATAATCTGTGTACACTACTTCCCTTTATTATATATATATATAACTCTACTTTTCGTTCTCATAAAAGTGAACATTTCAAATCAATAAATACTATAGTGTTGTATTCAAATCATGGAATTCCTGATAAAGCCATGCAAGGTGCAATTTTGATCTACTTGATAGAATATGTAATATGTTTATTAACACATAGTGGTAAGATTGGCCTAAGTTATAAGAAAATAAATATATATATATATATATATTTATGTTTATGTTTTTCTTCTATTTGTAAATTGAAAAAAGGATGCTGTTATTTTTTTTTTCTTACCAAAGAGGGACTAAGATAACCCAGCAAAAATTTAAGGCTTCAGAACAAGATTTCCCTATAACGTTATTAAATCTTATTAATCTTACTCAATCGATACATAGATTGCATTTTTAATAATTGATTGAAAGGTTATATTTATCACATTTAGAAGCACCGCAAAGACTTAATTTTTAACCACAGGTTGATGACAAGAACGACACCTGTGAGATAACACTTCTCTCTAATAGCTTTCACACCAAATTCAAACTAACCATTTGAACTATCATTAACACATTAAGGATCCAAGTTTAAATTATTTTTCTTCAAGATATGAAAATAAAATTTTTCCAGTCAACAATTAAAAGTACGAAAAAAAATTAAAATTTTACTTTAACTGAAAAATAACCAAAAAAAAATGTTTTAAAAATTTAATTTTCCGTTTTCGCAAAGACGGTCTCCTAAATGGGTTGTTAACACAAAGCTTTTAAACTTTCCCAAAGAAATATAAAACGCTGGAAAGCATTGTAAATTTCGACACTCTTAATGTAAACATCCGAAGAGAACCCTCAGCTCGTAAAGCCTTTTCGGCTTGTCATTTTGCTCATAAACACTGTACTTTTTTTTTAACCAACTCATTAATATTAAGATTAGTATTTGGAGATGCTAACAAAATTATGTTGTTTTTTAGGTGTATATCAGTAAATTTTGAGTTATATTTTGATTTTATTATATTCATAACAAAAAACATTTGTTCAAAACATATTGATCCAAACCTACAACAATATCTGACAGCCAAATCGAGTAAATTTGGAAATTGCTTGCTCGTACAACTTTTCAAAATTCAACATAATTCGGACTCTTTGCAGTTTAAATAAGTTCCTTATATTTTTGCTTTTTTATGTAGTATGGAGCTGTAGATCAATATTTCCGATTTGGGTCTCAGGTGGGTAACAATAAACGTTTTGCCGAGAAATTATGGAAAAAAATGTATGAAAATATCATTTTTTTATGTTTTTTTTTTTTACTACTGTCTTGAAAGTCATTAAACCTAGCACTGAATGAATATTGCAAAATGGATATCAAACTTTTAAAACTATCGTAACTCGAGGCATTATTAACTTTAATTGATAGTTCGTGCATTAAAGTGAAATTGTTAATCTTTATGTCCAAAATCGAGAAGAAAAGAAGATACATGATCAATTAGGGTAGGAAAGTATACTCTTTTCATTGTAATCATAAATTTAAATAATTTAAATGCCTCACTGTATTGGCAAGCAAAGCTAAATCTCAAACTCAATCTGCATTCTTGAGTATCAAACACTCACTGGATAGTTCTCATTGTTTCCTTCCAGATATTTTAAAACATGCTCCATCAAATTCCAAAATCTCACGAATGCACTTCCTTTGAAAAGCCTGCTCGCACATCAATGAAGGAGTATTTTCTACTTTATAATTTTCTACTGTAATTCAATTAAGTGTATTTAAAATAAATTTTGATGTCTTTTTTTTGTCTGGGACAACCGCATTTCAATAAAACTGTAGTTGTTGACGATGATGAATGCCCAGAGGAACCCAGCTCATCCGAAGAGGGTTTTAGAGCTACAACCGATCTCTAGGGAAACAACCACCCTCACGTCCAATTTTTATTGTAAAAAAAAATAATCAAAGTTTACATTTTAAACAATTCCAACTTTTTTACAAATACAAAAGATATAATAAAATTATACAAAACAAATGCACCATAGACAAAAACAGAAGAAAAAAAACCCAGGAAGCATAAATAATTACATTAAAAAAAAGTTTCTTTGGAATCAAACTTTCAGTTGATGACACCACTTCCTGTTGATATTTTCCCGCCATTTGGTTCAGTTTTCAGAAAAAGAAAATGATTCATCCAAAGCAGGATTACTTTTTTTGCGAGATCTCCCCCCCCCCTCTTTTTTTTAAAGAAGCATAAAAAAAGATAGCAGCAGTGAAAAATGAATAAATAAATAAAGAGAGAGAGAGAAAAAAAAAGGTGGGGGGGGGAGATAGATTATTGGATTTTATTGAAGATATCATTTTTTGCTAAAAAAATAAATAAATAAACAAAATAATAAAAAAAACAGGAAATTAACCTGAAAGTATACTAATATTGTTAGCCAAGAGTTAAACCAGGAAGCTGCAAAATATTGTGAAATATAAAGGGTTTAGAGATTAAGAATAAAAAAAAGAAGGTGAGATAAAAAAAACAAGATATCAATCATTGGCATGGCCAAGTAATTTTAGCGCGTTTTTCACATGCTGTATTTTACAATAATGCAACTAATGAACTTTTTACTAACAGAAAGTAGTGTGTGTGTTGTGTGTACTATACTTTAAAATTTTTTTTTAATTATTAAATTTAAATAAGATTCGGCTCTTCTAGGGCACAAATGCGACCAAATGCCGAAAACCCGAGGGCAATTGGTTACTTATTGGCTGAGAAAAAGGTACAACAAAATATGGAACGAAGACGAAATTTGCGTCCTAATAGCGCTTTTTTTACACTACTTGAAAAACGCGCTAAAAAGACAGGAAATGTTTGTGGAAGAGGAGGGGAGGAAAAACCGCTTGTATGTGACCACTAAAGAATACCGACCAAACCCACCTAAGGAATAAAACTGTAGTAATAATATTAATTATTTTTTTGAATTTTTAAATTTTTCATAAGTCATCGCGTGCTACTATTACAGCACAGCCGTGCCACGGGCTGGCCACCCCCGATCTAAGGTTTTATTGATAATTAAGGGGCATGAAAGTTTATGAAACTAAGTTTGACTTGTACATTATACGTTGCTTATAATTTTTTTTCTTTGTGGATTATCTTTTTTGCATATTTTCTAAAAACAGTAAAACTTTCTCTCTGTTAATCAAATCATAAAATTCATTAAATTCTTTAAAATTGGTTCTTTGTTTTAAGGCGTCTTAAAAATAAAAGTTGCTTTATGATACACAAAAGTATAGTTATCCTTTGAAAATAAAAATCAATATATGACTATTATTTACGCAACGAATTTTGAAAGAAAAGATGTCTTTCTCGATAGTATGTGTAATTATATAACAATTTTTTCAATGAGAAAACAAACCGCATATATATAAAAAAGGTTAAGAAGTGAATTATTTGTAAAAAAGAAGTAACTGATAAATTATCTATCTCTCTAAACATGTATTCCCACTAAATTCCTTTAAATTTATTTTGCTATAAAATGAAGCCACCTGTAAATAAACCTTTCCAAAATCTGATATTATATTTATAAATCAGCCACAAAAACAATTTTAAGCAACTTACAATATGGTATTAAATAACTAAAATTAGAATAATACTACATTATTTATCCTGATACGTAAAATTGCGTTACGAATAATGATTCATAATTGAAATATTAAATTTTCAATTATAGTTTCCTTAAGAAAAATCAAAAAAAGTACCGTTCATTTTCATTGTTAAAATTTAATTTCAAAAATTTTTTGCCTAAATTATCCGAACCTAAAAAACATTTACTGATACTTTTCTGCCCATGAAGCTTTGATGCTTTTCTCTTTAAGAACTGAGGAATTTTTTGTTGCTCTTTGAATATTAAAGAAAAAATTGTAACTGTAAAATCCTGGTTTTATTTAATTAAGGAAAAAAGAAATTTTTTTTCCTTTTTTTTTAATATTTCAATAATCAGTCGATCTTTGTGATCATACTTTAAAAATCCCTAACTCCATGACCACATATTAAAAGAAGAAAAAAATTCTACTCTATTTCTCATTATAATTAACATTTCCAATCAATGACTACTATTTATAGTAGTCATTGATTGACTACTATATGGTATGACTACTATTGGTGTCACATTTAGATTCCGAATGGCTGATAAATTCATGACCGGCGAAATCTTACCTGCTTGATCGAAATTGTGATACGTTTATGTACATATAGGCGGTCCGATTGGCTTAAATTATATGAAGAATTAATCATTATTTCTATCCTTTTATTAGAAAGAATTAATCATTTTATTTTGTAACTGGAATGCAGCTGTTATTATTTTCTCACCCAAGAGCTTAGAATTACAGAGCCAGTATTCCGTAGAATGTTATTAATTAGTCTTAATGTCATTCATCTTATATATAGAGTATATTTCCAATTATTAATTGATAGTTAATTAATGTTACATTTTGAGTCAACATGAAGACTGATAATTTTGAAAAGGACAATATAACTGAGCTAACACTTAACTGTTCTAATTACACCATCACATCTATATTACTCGTTCAAGTAATTATCGACACATTTATTCACATAACTCTTAGTTTCTGTAATTATTTAATATAAAACTTTCCTCTTCTAACATGTTCACAATGATAAATCTTCTATGCAGATGCACTTCGACATCGATATCCAACAATTTAAATTAGCTTTCGATTAAAATTTAATCAATTTTATGAAACTAAAAATAAGAACTGACCGATTCAAATTTTCGAAGCGAGATTAAAGTGATTTAAAGATTCAATTGAGAATGAAATACAGCTATATAAAATTGCCTTCTTTAATGATTATTCTATCTTTCACATTTCGAATAAGCAACATGTGTCGTGTTTTTAGCTGTAACATTTTAAAACACAAATTTGTAACAGTCCCATTCATTCCCGAAAAAGCTAAATCAGTTGTTATTTTTCTTTAAATCCGATACAAAATTAGATTTGCTCTTCTCGTGTCTCTTTGTTTTATGGCAAAGAATTGAATACAAGGTATAGTTTTAAATAAAAATGCGTTAGATGCATTCATTCTATTTTTTATGAGATAGTTATTTCACAAGTTTGTAGATGCTCTGAAAATTGTCCCGCGTGCCATATGTTACCGACGCTTGGAATAACACAGGCATGTCAAAGTCATTTGATATCCAGTGACACCTGAGCTATTTTATATTAAGTTGAGGGCCGCATGTCTCTGATGTTCAAAAATTTAATAAAACAGGATTTTTAGAATCATTATATTCTATTTTTATAAAATTCAATGTATTATATAGTATGCATACATAATCATTTAATATTTCATTTTGTTTTTTAAACTATGCATGTTTTATATTGTTTTATAATAAAACAAAAAAATTAAAGTTATTATACAAAATACAATTTAATGTTAATATTGTTCTTATTTTCTCAAAGCAAGTCATCAAAATTAGGTTAAACATATTGAACTCATGTAATTTTTAAAAAAACGTTGATAAATATTGATCATCTGAAAGGTCTAGATCATTTAATCTAGATCTTTCTGAATTTCTGTTATTTTTTGTTAAGGCTGTTTTCGGTCAATGTTAAAGGATAGGGATCAACCGGGAAGCACATTTGCCGGTAGGAAAAAGCTCCAATAATAATAAAAATTTATATCGGCATAAAAAAAATTATTGTTTAGAGGATAGTGTTCTTTGAATTTTGATTTTTGAAAAAAATACGCCGTTTTCAGCATTATTGCAAAATGAAATTGGAGTTTTCTATGTTAAAGTATAGGAAGTGAAAACGCAAAGCACATTTTAATAGAAAAAAATGGATTTTTTCGAGTTGAATTAAATAGTATATAAGAAAGCATGCTTCCCTCTTTTGACTGGTGTAGCCAGAATTAAGTTTTATGTTTTTATTAATGAACTTTTTTAAATTTTAAGTTCATTCTAAATTATTTTGGCGTAGTTAGGACTATCTCAAACAGATGGCACCACCATCGTTTTGTAAAACGAATTTTACTTGGCTACAAATACTTAATTTTGGCGATATCTTTCTGAAATATAGTCGCCAGCCGAAATGATGGTAACTTACAAGTTGTGACAAATAGTGTGGAAAATAAAGAAGATTTATGATGTACACAGAGATTTAACATCTCAAACCTGATGAACTTTCCTATTTAGGAATGTTTTTAACATTTTCTGCATGTGTGCTTTAAAAGTTTAATTTATATACATAATTTATAATTATGCTGCTTAAATTTTTTTTCCTGTTATTGATGAAATGCATATAAAAATATTTAAATTCTGTGAAGCGACTGAATGAAAAATCGAAAGTATACTTATTTTATACTTGACCGAAAGTTATGAATTGACTAAAGAATACAAATTACTACTCTGAAGCTCACAATTTAAAATTTTAATCTAATTATTGTAATGCAATTATAATTTTTTTTAACTAACAAAAAATCGAATCGATTTTATATTTAACGTACAATTTTACCATTAAACCATTGGAACAATCATTAACCAAATCTTGTGTTTTCTAATTAAATTAGCAGAAACTTAATTTTTCGATTAATTTTCTCCAATTCTAAGCTATACCACAAATTCTCAGGCCGTTTTTGTGGGAAAAAATTAAAAATAGTGTAAAATATGTTATTGAGATATATGATATATTTACGAAATAAAAAGTGGCTGCGGTAGCCTAATGGTTATGTAACAGAATCGTGGCTGCCGTGTCATAAGTTATAGCCTAGTACCGCTCAAGACCCGCCATGTAGGGGAGCTTAATCTGTCGAGAACTCAGATGTCCTCCTGTTGGTGTGGTTTGGCAGTCAGGAGAGGGGGTGGTAGCTCAGGTGTCATCCTCGTCACTTGATCATAATTCAAAATTACGAGGTCTGTCAACAAAAGCCCTCGAGTAGCTGATCAGTACGACGTTAATATTCACTTAACGAAATAAAAAAAATAAAGGTGAATTAATAAGAAATGAGTAATTAATTCATTATTTATTAAAAACTTTTAAAAATAAACGAGAACCACAGTAATTTTTCTATCCGACAATTTCTTGTCAAATCCCCCCCCCCCCGGTGAATTTTTCAGTCTTCGATTCTAAGCAGCACCCGATTTTTAGTAGCATAAGGGAAGTAGTGCGACTTAGATTCGAATAAATATGGCAATATCGCGATTTTAAAGTTTTTGTATCTTTAAGTTTGCCTTTTTTTCTATTAAAAATTACTGTCCCTGACATTTTCTATCATCGAACATTTTCAATTACCTGTTCTTGACTAAATATTTAATATAATAGTCTCTCTGTGCGTGATTTCTTTGAGGAATACATTTTGCACATATCAAATTTAGAATCAAAGTTTATTCAAAATATGTCCATTTTAGTTAAATATATGATAAAAAATTATAAGTAGTAAATTTTTTGTATAACTTTTTTATGGAAAAAGAAATATGTGAGGCATTACCGTATGAACAGATATTTGCTGCTCATTGGAGTTTTTCTTTTAGTACTATAGTTAAGATATTGATTTTTTTTATTACTAGTTTGTTTTTAAATTATAAAACAAAGCATCCACACATACACAGATCTGCTGAATAAACTTTAAAAAAAATTAAAACTTAATTTTCTAAATATTTAAACGGTGTTTTCATTTTTTACATCAAATATATATAATTTTTAATTTTGGAAGACTTTTAAAATGAATTATTTATTTTATAAACGAAGTGAAAATGTAATTGTAATAATTAATAATGTTTGCTTTTTTAATCTCGCAATTGCGAATCGAATTGCTCGATTTTCAAATGTTAAGAAGTTTTACATTTCTTAACTTTTCCATTAATCATTTGCTCAGAGAAGTTCATAATCAGTTATGAGCTTTTTACACTTTGGGGGGGGGGATGTTTCTATCCACTAGAAAACTTATGTCAATCTAATTATTACAAAGCTATTTTACCATAAATTATTGTTTTAAGACAATCTGTTACTCAGTATAATTACTGTGTGATAAATTA
Source organism: Trichonephila clavata (assembly GCA_019973975.1). Lineage (NCBI taxonomy): Eukaryota > Metazoa > Arthropoda > Arachnida > Araneae > Nephilidae > Trichonephila > Trichonephila clavata. The sequence goes on along the minus strand of BMAO01032505.1, from coordinate 55,199 downwards.
CTTTGTTTAATTGCAGCTTTATTATCCAAAAAACCGTTTAGCATCCTTCCAAAGGCAACTCGTCATGTCATGATGTCAATATCTCATGGGAATTTCACTTCGGATGGGACCAAAAAACACTTGTTGGTCGGATGTCTTTAGGAAAGAAAAATACAAAAAAGGGGAGAAGAAGGAAACTTTTATTGCTGTGTACTGAAACAGATAAGAGGGAAAGAAGCCGTAGGGAGATGTGTGTGAAGGGGGGGGGGGTCTCAACTTTCCGTGATTTTTGAGGTCTTCTAATTGGATGGTGTTGAATAATCATTCTGACCGAAGTAAAATACGTTGCTCGTCTTAGTCACATGTGAAATTTAGAGTAGGAACCTTTATACTTCTTATACGACTTATTTCACAACTCATCAACTCACAATATTGCTATTTATAAATTACATAAAAGTGCATATTATTAGAACATGTAAGAACAAACATTATTTAACATAGATAAAATTTTCGATTCCATATTAAAACAATAATCTTTTCATACTTATTATTTTTTTTAGAAAAATTCGAGATTAAATGCATATCAAAGAAATTTACTTTTTACGCTGTAGAATCGGTGAATAAATAAGAATAATTCGACAAGAAATGTTTTGTATATCAGTGAAAAAAGAAACCAACGTTTTTTACTATTTTGATCCTTTTTTTGATTGATGATTGTTATCCATCTTCCAAAACTAATAAGATTGGAAATTTTTGACACATGTTAGGAATATTATTTTTTTGTGAGAGAAGGGGATAAAAGAATAAAAACAAAATTCTCCCCAACAGACACCATACTCACCAATTTCATAAAATTTATTTTTACATGGGATTCATAGCAAATTATGAAGATTTATTTGTAAATTATATGCCAGCTTAATTCTGGAAAATACAACATATAATTTTTTATGGTACTATATTTATTCGATAAGTGTAGAATTGCTTCATACTATTAGCCCACTTTTAATACAGCAGTTTGAAACATGAAACTTAATTTTTCACTACTGTATATCTACCTTTCTTCTGTTTCGTTCTCCTCAGCATTCATATAGTGCAGTGGTCTTCAAACTGTGTTTCCCGGAACCCTGGGGCTCTCAAGGTTACCCAAGTCACAATAAACAATCGAAAAGGAGATTATAAATGTATATGTAAAATGGATTGAAGAGTTTGTATAACTACAAGTATCTTTTATAAAAAGCTCATTTCATCATTAAACTTTAAAATTCTATTTGTACTCTGTTTGTAGTTCTACTTATAAATCTTTCGAGAGCTTAAATGCTCTTCTGTTGGTGTGATGTGGTAGTTAGGAGAGGGGATACTAGTTCAGGTGTCGTCCTCGTCACTTGACCATGGTTCAAAATTACTGTCTGCAGTGCCGGTTTAAGCTCATTTTGATGCCTTGGGAGTAGAAGATCCACAGATACTCTTTGCTCTGGAGAAGCCTGGTTTATAACTAGAAAACCTGTTTAAGTCCAGCCTATCCTGGCCCTTCCCGGCCCAGGGCGCCCGCCCCAAGTGCGCAATGGATAAACCGACACTGACTGGTATTTTCTAACATTGAACATTTTCAATTCCCTGGTCAAGTCTGACTAAATTTTTAATATAATATATGCTGCGGTTTCTTTATGCAATACATTTTACACATATCAGTCAGAATTAAATTCGGAAAATATCCATTTTAGTTAAATATGTAAATAACATTTTTAAGTAGTAAAATTTTTATAAAATTCTTTTAGTACTATAGTTAAAATATTGATTCGGTCTAGTTTATTTTTAAATTAGAAAATAAAGTATTCACACAAAATAATGATCCGCTGAATAATATTTTAAAAACACTTTCTTTTAAAAAAATAATTTTCTAAATATGTTGGTAGAAAATGGTTGCTTGCATAAATAAGTGCTTCCGAACTTAGCCACTATACGCGGTATCTTAAAATGATAACATTTTAAAAAAACAATCTACATATATGAAAATATGTATAAACATCTAGAGTTCCCACTTCAAAACATTTTTGTTTCAGCAAATAATCACAATAGATTTCAATTAATTCCATTTATAACTTTTCCTCAACAATTATAATATCGATAGATAGAGGCGAAGTTAAGAAACGGAATGGTAATTCAAAATTTTTAAAATCAGAAAACATTCGATCGAATTCCATTTCTAACAATTTAATTTGGTGAGACTATTCTGTAAATTTTAATTTAAGGGAATTAATAAATAGATCTTTTGAAAGCTTTCAAAGCGAGGCAAGTTTTCTCTTTCTGTTTGTAAAAATTTTTGTTTAAAAGCGTTAATATTATCAAATAGCATTGTAGCAAAAATATTTTTGACTTGAAGTTTAAAGTTAGGTTGACTTGTAAGATCAACTGAGAAAGTCAGGTGCTTTACCCAATGTTCATCTTTTAATTCAGCACTTTCATAATTTTTATTTCCAAGAAAATGATTTCATCCAGCAACTTAAAAAATCGTTTTAACATTTTATGAATCAAAATCTATTGAGCTCATATGTAATATATTTGACCTATAAATTCACGTTCTATATCATACAGAAATGAAGCAAGTTGTCGATGCCAAATTCTACATGCTCGAATATAGTTTACAATTTCACTAACTATTTTAAAACATGTCCAGTTTTTCCAAGTACAGTACTTGCTATGAAATAATACAATGCAAATGATCAAAATTACTATTACGATGCTGTTTTTGCTTGTTTCTTTTAATATGGAAACTCCTTTAATAATACTGGTCATGGTAAGTGGTCCATCAGTTTCAAGACAAACCCACTTTTTCAAGGACAGTGAGTGAGTGAATATTAACGTCCCACTGTTCAGCTACACGAGGGCTTTTGGGGACGGTCCGCGTAATTTTGAATCATGGTCAAGAGACATGGACGACACCTGAGCCGGCATCCCCCTCTCCTAACTACCACATCACACCAACGGGAGGACGTTTGAGCTCTCGACAGATTTTACGTGCATCGCTCCCCTACACGGCGGGCCTTCAGTGGTACTGGGCTCGAACTCTTGACATGCTAGCCACGATCCGATGCCTAAACCACTCGGCTGCCGCGGCCACTTTCCAAGGATAACTTACACTTCATGAAGATTTCCAAAAGTGCATCAAAATAATGTATTACGCATAACACATAACTCGACCCGACTATAATTCTCGATTATTTCATCACCTATGCTGGCTACAGAATTTCAACTTAAATTACACTTAAAATTTTTTACTTGTACTGGGCATATCGTATTTATTCGAAACTAAGCCGCACCCCAAATTCTCAACAAGTTATTGTGAAAAATGAAAAATAGTATAAAATTTTTATCGATATCAAATTTTACGAAATTAAAATAAATTTTAAAGGAGAACTAATAAGCGAATTGTTTTTTTTATCAGTATTACAAACTTTTAATTACTTACGGGACCCCGTAATTGCTCCAAATACCCCCTCAACAAATTTCTTTCCCTTCGATTCTAAACCACACCCGATTTTCAGCAGCATTAACATTGGGAAAAAAAGTGGGATTTAAATTCGAGTATATACGGTAATTCTTCCGCTTTAGTTAAGCATTCACTAATACATTCTTCTTCAGTAAATGGTTTCGATCTGTGCTTGCGATTAAAAGTGACAATATATAGTTTTTACTGCAGTTGTATTGTCTTCAACAAATTTAGGTGGCCGCGGTAGCCTAGTGGTCAAAATAACGGACTCAAATAATGAATTCGACACTTGTACCGCTGAAGATCCGTAACGCAGAGGGGACCGATTCAGGTTAAATATATCGAGGCTCAAACGTCCTCCCGTTGGTGTGGTATGGAAGTTAGGGGAGGGAGGTACCAGCTCAGGTCTCGTCCTCGTCACTTGACCATGATTCAAAATTACGAGGTTCGTGGCCTCGTAATTTTGAACATATTGCAGTTTTCATTTAAAAAAAAAATTACGATTTTCATCTTTAATTCATCTTTTCCTACTCTGTTCTTGAAGTTTGATATTTTTTATTAAATAACTTTTTAATTTAGTATGCATTGATAACTCCAACACTTAAGCAGTAGACTCAAGAATCTCTAGCACAATCCGCTTATTGCTGCAAACACTGTCAATACTTATGGTTCTCTCTTAGTCGATACTCATGCAACAATCACAAAACAGTTTCTTGTGGACTGGCGTTTATTTTTTACTCATAACTTTTTTTTACATTCGCATCGGAATTGCAGGGCATGTGCAGTTCAGGCAGCGTAATTGGGATTGCGCAAACACAGTTCATACATGCATTGCTATAAACACAATAACACACTCTACTCTCTTAATTACACAGATAGCGCTTCGTATGCCGTGAATTAACAGTATGAATAAAAACCAAAATCCACTTTCATCTACAAATGATTGAGTAAACATTGCACTTTTTCTCGGTCAGCTTGGGGGTTTTAGATTTTAAGAAAAAGAAACTTCAGCGACCTCTGACGTCAGTTTATTTTTATCAAAGCACACAATCTATAAACATATCTATCTAAATTTAAATATCAGAAAAAAGAAATTTTTAAAATCATTTTCATACTCGAAAGGGGAAAATTTAAACTTCGTAACAACATGATGAAATTTTCATTCATATGCAAGTATACAAATTGAATAATACTAATATCAACTGAATACTGACGATAATAAACATGTTCAATAGTTTAGGTTAATCCATTAAGGATTAATGAGAGAAGTAACTCAAGTTTTAAAAAGGAGTATTTGGAAAAAGAAAAACTTCGCATAAGGAGCCGAAATGATCAAGTAACACACTGAAAAGTTATTTAAAGATAAGATATTCATTGACTTAAAACAAGAAATGTGTAAGAATATTTCTGTTATAAGAATACATTTGGACGTATTATAACTGAATTATTTAAAAAGTTATAACATTTCATATCACAACTCTATAAAATGACACTTGTAGGAACTAGTAAGGAAAAAAATGAAGGTTAAATTGAAAATTAATTTCACTTCATTTTTGAACATTTCAGAGATGAAATATATGAAAATTAAGGAATTAAGTCCTGCTTGATATTTTAAAGGTCCTGGATTTTTTTTTGAGATATCATGTAAAAAAAAACTGAAATAGAGTTATAAATAATTAAGATAGGATTTTAAAAAGAAATTAGCGTACATACACCTCAATGTTATAACAGATATAAAAATCAAGTAATAAATATAGAAGATGAAAAATACTGATAAAAATATGGAATCCATCTACTTAATGTATTTAGATGCTAATAGTTTATATGTTTGGGCTATTTCTGAATAATTACCATATTTTGGTTTTAAATCATTGAAAAAATGTGTAGAAAATGTAATAAAAATACCAGATAATTCTATAACGAAATACATATTAGAAGTTTAATTAAAATATCCAAAAAATTATGATTCCCATTCGAATAGTTCCTAAAGCAAGTTCATTAGTTTCTAAAAGTATATCTGAACAAAGTAAATCATTAATAAAATTATACATATATCATAATAAATATTATTCATTATAAAAGTTTAAAACAGTATTAGAAAATAGGAATTAAGTTATAAAAGGTACATCCAGTGTTTTAGAGTTTAAACGGAAAGACTGATTAAAGTAATATATAGAACAAAACTCTCAAAGACTATAAATGATTCAAAAAAGAAAAAAAAATTAACTTGATGAATAATTTTATATTAGTCTAAGAATATATTAGGTAAAGATTTATTTTGTAATTATGAAAAAATTTGAAAATTAATAACCGTGGGAGCCGCCCATCCGGTATAGTGGTCAGTGAAGCTGACTGCGGTGCCGCAGGGACTGGGTTCGAATCCCGGAGAAGGCATGGATGTTTGTGTTGTAATCCTTTCTCTTCTGTCTGTGTTGTTTACCCCCGTGTTAAACGTTCGGTGGAGCACGGGGTTTATAAATGTTAAAAAAAAAAAAAAATAACCGTGGGAATCCAATTTTAAAGAAGGAACTATATTTATTGAAAATTTGGTAGTTTTCTCAACCTGTATAGAAACTAAACATGATCATAGTTGAAAAATGATTCATAAAACAAAAGAATATTATGATATTTATCCTCCAGTTATTGGCCTCCTTGTAGAGGGGCTGATGCACGTTAAATGTGTCGAGGCTCAAACGTCCTCCCATTGGTGTGGGAGGGAAATTAAGACAAGGGGGTGCCAGGTAAGGTGTCGTCCTCATCCTTTGGGCATGGTTCAAAATTATTAGGTCCGACGCCAAAAATCCTCTTGTAGCTGAATAGGGAGGGGAGGGGTTGACGTTAATATTCACTCTCTCTCCAGTTATTAGAGGTATTCAACTGTTTGTGTGTGTGTAATTCTATGAACGGTTTTAGAATATCACCAAAAAGCTAATAATATGTTGTACAATAACAGTATTCAGTGACGCACACAAGGGTGTTGTCCTGGGGGTCTGGACACTCCCCAAAGCCCTTGAGATTTTTTTCGATTGATGATAATCCTATGTATATATATAACGTAAAATTTAATTAAGTACTTGTAATTAACAATTTATTCTATTAATTAATGCTAATTATTAGTTTAATAATTTATTTTTTACTGCTTTTTGTTAACAAAATCAGAAGAATCAATTGGTGTCGTCTTGATGTATGATACGAGTTGGGAGACTTTCGACCGTGGACTGCCCCCTTGAAAAAACTTTGTGTGCGCTATTGATAGTATTTGTTTTCATTATAATCATTTGCCCATACTAAAGGGGGAAAAACATTTCTTCCTTAATATGCTCTTTGTACATTAAATTCTTTACTTTCAAATGCTTTTTCTAATTTGATCATGGCCGCGGTGGCCGAGTGGTCTAGGCATCGGATCATGGCTAGCGTGTCATGAGTTCGATCCTAGTACCACTAAAGACCCTCCGTGTAGGGGAGCGATGCACGTTAAATCTGTCGAGAGCTCAAACGGCCCACGTTGGTGTGGTAGTTAGGAGAGGGGTGCTAGCTCAGGTGTCGTCCGCGTCACTTGACCATGGTTCAAAATTACGCGGACCATCGCCAAAAGCCCTCGTGTTGCTAATCAGTGCGACGTTAATATTCTCTCACTCTCTCTAATTTGATCATTTATATTTTGTATATAATCAAAAAATATTATTCCTAAAATAATATATTTTTTATCTGCTTATAATTTTTATTAACATCGTAACATTTTAAAAATGTTTTACATTAAGTGAGATCTAACGTGAGTTTGAAAACTAACATTTTGTTCAAAATCTGAAATGTCATCTAAAAAAAACTATAAATATATATTTAAAGTTTTTATTACATTTTATAGCATCAGAATTAATGTTAATACTTATTTCAAACTTTTCTCTTAATTTTACCCTTTTCTATTACAAAGTGGCAAATGTTTTTTACAGCCTTAAGAATCTTTAGAATAAGTGTATATTATTAGTTATAATTTATCTTTTTTTATCATATAAAGGAATTTTTGCATTTTTAAACAAATTTTAACTTTTACAAGCCTGAAACTTATTGTGAGCATTTTTTGTTTTCTAGTTAGGCAACATTAAAATGACTTAACCAAGAAATAATTGTCGCATTCGAAATAATCCAAGCAAAAACAAACAAACATGCTTTGTTGCACACACACATGTTAGAAATCACTAGTTCCGTGCAAACTCCCCCCCCCCACCTATCCCCCCCAAATATTACTACAACTTATAAAAACGCTTGTTGTTTATTTTAAATAATTTTTCAATGTACACTTCATGATCATATTATATTGCTCAATTCCTTATGTATATAAAAATAAGCTAATTTATTAAAAATAGCGCTTAAAATCCCATTCACGTTTGAGCAAAGAAATAGCATCGATTAAAAAATGAAATGCTGGTATATCAGCTGATTTAAATAATGTAATCATAAAACACACATAAGTATTGCAGGTATAAAAAATTAAAAATCGTATTATTTTAGACTATCACTAATTAGGATTGATATCCATGAGCTTTAAAACTGAAATTTAAATTTTTCTAAACTATTTTTTAAGGAAATAAAGATTACCAAGTGGAAGGAAATGAGTGCAGTGTCGGAATGTCCTCACGAATGCTTTGTTCGTCTTGTTATGCCCCCCCCCCACTCCTTAAAAGCAAAGCGAAGCAACGTCATCTCTTTTACGGTAGAGTGATATTGAATAATTTAAATGTTAAGTTTAATACATCAGGCTATTATTTGCAAATTTACATTTTAAGTTAATTTAGTAATAAGATTATTAGAGTCCAAATTCTGTTGTTTTGAGAGAGAAGCTTTTTGGCATCCCCTTTCGCTCAAGGGGGTTTCTTTCTCCCTACCCTCTCTAGTGTTTAGAAACATCGCACACAGCTCGGGTTACATCCGGTATGTGGGCAGAATAGGGAGTGTTCCTTGTAGTGTTAAAGGTAGCCGGGGCGATGTTCAAGACAATGTCCATACGCACAGCTGTGTGTCGGTAATCATTACAGCCTCTATATTTCTACGAAAGATCAGAGGAGAGAGAAGGGAGCTCTTTGATTATTCCTAGTGTCATTGACTATACGTCACACAGGCTATAACGAAAGATTATCTTTTACTTTTTTTCTTGTGAAGTTTGAACTGAGCCAATTTCCCGACGAGAAATTATTTTATTATGAATCTATATCCTGATATGCCCCTTACGATTGCAACTAATTAAATGGAGAACCAGGTTTATCGTGGTCATGTTATATCAAATATATTTTCTATACGTTTTAAACAAATTTTGTTACATAATTTTGTTAAATTTTGTTTGCTTAATTTTTTCTTTCTTAACTAAATTACCACAAAAATAAATCTCGGCCAATGATACAGCTTCTAGTAGATATAATCCATCATTAGAATACAGAGAATAGAATAATATGAAAATTGTGTGAAATAAGCAAAATAAACTTCGGTTTTTTCGGTCAAACTATTGAAAATGGTGTTTTATCAAATTTAATGCAGTCGCATACTATTGAAATTGAGGCAACACATATCTACGAATCCAATGTTTCCGTGTTATTTATATAGCAACCAATATCACAATGTGTCAACAATGTATTATATTCTAATTGTAAACTATATTTTAGATTGTCTCATTTCAAAATTATTTATCAAAATAACAAATGTACTCGTATATGTTATCAGTTGTACAAAATGTTTCAAAAAATATGTAATTTTTGGAAAAGTTTACCAAATTTGTAAAAATTTATGTGTTTTACCAGAGTTCCAGTTTCATATACGTTATAGGTGTGATGATATTTGGTTACTGCATGCTTCTTTAAAAAGTTTGTTTTTATACATGTATATATACATGTGAATGTATAATGAAATTATTTATGAGATCAAATGTTCTTTTATTTCAACAAAAAAATGTTATAGTTGAAATTTGATAGAAATTATCTGTGTCATCACACATTTTGCGATATTAATAGCTTTACCAGATTTTTTTACTCACTTTGCATGATTAAATTTTTTTACTTCATTATGAACTAGAATTGGGACAATTAACTGCATTTAACATTGAATGAGAAGTAATGGATCTACACTAGGGGATTCAATATTATCTTTGATTCAAAAGTAGTTTTTTTTTAAATTTCAGAATCTATTAAAATGAACATGGAAGAATAAAAAATAGAAGTTGTTACGGACCATTGCGTCATCCCTTCTCACCCCACCCCTCTTGTACGGAGAAATGGAACAATCCCCCTTTTTGTGTACTTTGTTTTTTGTTTCTTCTCTCTGTGTAGTAGTTGTTCGTTCGAGATTGAATAAAGGTGTCGCAATGCATTGGTAAAAATTCGTTGAATCGTTATTTCCTATTAAAAATTGTTTCTGAGCCTTCGACGTATGTGCAAAGTTTGTACATAAAAAATGGTTTGCCTTGCGGAGTATTATTAAATCGCCAGAACCTGTGGATTTGTGGATTTTGAAGATATTTAAGAAATCTTTTCGTTGGTTTCATTGCTTTGAATGCGTCATGGCGAAAGGCGTTAAAATTCTCGAAAGGAAGTTCTGCGACATCGAAAAACAGTTGAGTGCATTTATCGCATTTGTGGACACTTTCGTTGAAGATGACAAAGAGGTGTTATCTTTCAAATTAAGTCAATTTGATAGACTTAATGCAAAATATGAATCAGTCAAAGAAGAAATTTTCACTTCCTTATCAGATCTACAGTTCAATAATTTCGATGGAAAAATTACCACCTGCAATGAGCACATTGAGAAACTCGAGGTAAGACTTAAATCCTTGAATTTAAAATATAGTAAAAATAATAATGAAACTGGTTCAAATGCTGTGTCTAATGTTATCAAACCGTGCTTTAGATTACCAGAATTATCGCTTCCACAGTTTAATGGGGACATAGAAACATGGTTTATTTTTAAAGAGCAATTCAAAGAAATAATTGAAAATTGTGGTTTAAATGATAAACAAAAATTGCAATATTTACAATCGAGTTTAATAGGAATTGCAAAACATGTCCAACCTGTGGATGACACATATGATTCGTTGTTTCTGGCTCTAGAGCAGAGGTTTGAAAACAAAAGACTAATAATAAACAAACATATAAATGCTTTGTTGATGTTGAAATATGAAAAATTTAGAGGTGATTCAAATGTTGAGTTAAGAAATTTGGTTGATACTTGTACTAAACATTTGAGAGCATTAAAATTGCTAAAAATTGAGCATAAAACATTTTCAGAATTGTTGTTGATACAATTAGTTATGCAGGTTTTGGATACTGAGACAAAGCGTCTTTTCGAAATGACCTTGGAGAGTACAGACATTCCTAAGTGGGATGATTTTTTGGCTTTTTTGAATAAACGTTGTTTATTTTTAGAAAACCTGCCATCCGCAGGAACAAAAGATAAACAAAATTTTAAAGACTCTCCACGTCACAAAAGCTTCACATTGCATACAGATGCAAATGTTGACAAAAAATGTAAGCTTTGTTCTTCGAACCATGACCTGTATAACTGTGATAAATTTAAAAATATGCCTGTTAGAGAGAGGTATAATATTGTTAAATCTTTGAATTTATGTTTAAAATGCTTGAAACCAAACCATAAGGTATCACAATGTAGATCTAAGCATATTTGTTTTTGCAAAAAGAACCACAATCAGTTGTTACATTTTGTTAATGTAAAAAATCAGGAGATGCAAAACTTTGAGTCATCCCAACCAGACACCAGGCGCCAAGATGACGTCATCGAACCAATTTGTTTTCAAAATTCTAGTATAAAAAATAATCAAAATAAAACTGATAGGAATTCTTTTAATTTTCCGAGTGCTCAAAGCAACATTGTTCAAGGTCAGGTTTCGGGAGTGAACATGAGTGTTTCCGCTTCCCAGAAACATAAAAATGATATTATTTTATCGACTTGTATAATTTATGTTGAAAATTCTGTTGGGGAAAAAGTTCCTTTACGCGTTCTCGCAGACAGCGGGTCGCAAGTTTCTCTATTGAGGTCGAGCACGGCAGATTTCTTGAATTTGCGTAAATTAAAAACTGATATGTCGGTCTCTGGTTTGGGTGGTTCGAATGTTAATATAAAATCAAAAATCAAAGGAGTAATTTCAAATGGTTCTGGATCATATAAACGTGTTGTGGATTTTCATGTTGTACCCAAAATTACTAATATGATACCTGTTAATTCCTTTGATATTTCACATATTGTGTTTCCAAGCAATGTACATCTAGCAGACCCCACTTTTAATACTAGCAATTCTATCTATGCCTTATTATCAGCAGATATTTTCTTTGATATTTTGAAAGATGGTAAATACAAATTAGATAATGGTAATTTGATCTTACAAAATACTGAATTTGGCTATATAATTAGTGGTAACACCTCGAGGTTCTCAAGTGGCTCATTGCATTGTGGTTTAATCACAAAAGACTTTGAAACTTTAAATGATACTTTAAAATCATTCTGGGAAATAGAAGAAATTGTACCCACCAAATTTGTTAGTGATGAACTTAAGAAATGCGATGAACATTTTTTGAAAACTATGGCGAGGGACACTAACGGACGTTTTTGCCTCGAGATACCCATGAAAGACAATGACATTGAACTGGGTCAGTCAAAGTCTACTGCTATTCGCAGATTAAAACTGTTGGAAAGGCGATTTGTTAGAGAACCTCATATAAAAGATAAATATGTCGAATTTCTACAAGAATATGAGGATCTTGATCACATGCAGCGAGTTAAAGAGGAGGAGCCAGGATTACATTATTACATTCCTCACCATGCTGTGATTCGCCCTGAGAGTAAATCGACTAAGCTGAGAGTCGTGTTTGATGCTTCATGCAAAAGTAGCAACGGAAACTCTTTGAATGACATTTTGCTTAAGGGAGGCACTATTCAACCTGATTTGTTTGATATTCTTTTAAGATTTAGAAAATATGTTGTGGCTTTTTCGAGTGATATAAAGAAGATGTTTCGTCAAATAAAGGTGCAGGAGCATCAACAAGATTTTCTCAGAATTTTATGGAGACCATCGCCTGAAGAAGATATCGTTTCTTATCGCTTGAAAACGGTTACGTATGGGACCAAACCAGCTCCCTATTTAGCTACCAGATGTCTTCTACAACTAGCCCATGAAGGGAAGAACAAGTACCCACTTGCCACTCCAGTTATCGAAAATAGCACCTACATGGATGACATTTTGTCAGGAGCAGACGACATCACTACTGCTAAAGAGATGCAGCGACAACTAATTGGCTTGATGAAAGAGGGCTGTTTTCATCTTTACAAGTGGAGCGCCAACAGTGAGGAATTGTTGAAAGACGTGCCCACGGAAAACAAGGAGTTCCTCTTCAATGAAAATGATGAGTTAGTAAAGACCTTGGATTGTCGTGGAGACCTAGAGAGGACACATTCATGTATCAGATGAATTTGCAAGAGGTTCCAGTGACTATTACTAAAAGAACCGTCTTGTCATTTATCTCCAAATTGTACGATCCCCTAGGACTGCTTCAACCGATAATCATAAAGGCCAAAATGATGATTCAAAAAATTTGGCTATTAAAAATTGACTGGGATCAAAACTTGCCTCGTCAAGAAATTGAAAACTTCCAGAGATACGTGGCCGAGCTGCATCAATTGAAGGATTTGAAAATACCTCGGTGCATTTTACTGAAAGATACTGTTGCAGTTCACCTTATTGGATTTGCAGATGCATCAGCCCAAGCTTATGGTGCATGCCTATACGTAAAATCTGAGAATGCCAATGAAACTCAGATAAGATTACTCTGCAGCAAAACTCGCGTCGCCCCACTCAAGACTTTGTCAATACCTAGACTCGAACTGCTTGCTGCGACACTGTTGTCGAAATTGACCTCAAAGATTATTAAAATTATTGATTTAGAATTGATGAAGTTCATCTTTTTTCGGACTCGAAAGTTGTTTTGGACTGGATCCAAATGCAACCACACCTTCTAAAAGTCTTTGTGGCAAACCGAGTTTCTTTAATTCAAGAATTGACTGAAACCTTTTCCTGGCACCATGTAAAAACCAAGGAGAACCCAGCTGATTTGATTTCAAGAGGTGCAACTAAGTTGCAGCTTCAAGACGAACTTTGGTGGACAGGTCCTTCCTTTTTGAAGGACAAAACTTTGAACTCAGACTCTGTCGTTTCGCAGAAAGACGACAACTTTTTCGAAGAACTTAAAAACCCTAATATTGTATACTCATTCATCACTCATGCAGGTCCATCTGTATTCCTTGATAATTGTTTAAATATTACAAATAGTTTTATTAAACTTGTTCGGATTGTGAGTTATATTTTCAGGTTCTATTTCAATTGTAAGTATCCTGCTTTTAAACAGTCTGGTGTTTTCACAAATCAAGAACTGGAAAGAGCTACAGCTGCTTTAATTAAACCAGTACAAAAGGAGAGTTTTTTTTGAAGAAATTAAATGTTTGGCTGCAGGTAAGGAAATTCCTACGACAAGCAAGTTAAAATTTTTAAATGTTTTCTTGGATGGAAAAGGTCTTCTCAGAGTTGGGGGAAGATTGGTAAATTCCAATATGGTCATTTAGCTGTAAATTTCCAATTGTTCTTCCTCATGCTCATAAATTTTCCAAATTAATTATGTTGTACTATCACATAAAAAACTTGCATGTTGGCCCTCAGGCACTTTTATCCTTTGTTCGGCAGAAATTCTGGATTCTAAATGGCAGATCTCTAGCTCGTAAAATTACTCACGAATGTGTTACTTGCTTCAAAATTAAACCTAAACTTTGCGAGCAATTGATGGGTTCACTTCCAAGTGAACGTGTAAACCAGGGTTTTGTCTTTAATTGTTGTGGGATCGACTTTCTAGGGCCCTTCTGTATTAAATATAAGGGGCAACGAAAGGGTGTTTATCATAAAATATATGTAACCATTTTTGTTTGTTTTGTTACCCGAGCCACTCATTTTGAAATTATTACGGATTTAACGACTGGCGCCTTTATGGCCACGTTAAAAAGGTTCTTTGCTCGACGTGGAATTAGCAAAACACTTTTCACAGACAATGCTAAAACGTTTGTTGGGGCTCAACGAGAGCTAAAACGCTTGTACCAGATGGTATGTAACCCAAATGAAGAGTTGGCAACATATTATGCATCAGAGAATATTAATTGGAACTTTTCTCCTCCCAGAGCACCTAACTTTGGAGGGCTCTGGGAGGCGGGAGTCAAATCCTTTAAATATCATTTTAAAAGAGTTGTTGGAGATGCCAAGCTAACATTTGAGGAATTTAGTACTGTCATGAATCAAGTAGAGGCAATTTTTTAAACTCGCGCCCTATCTGTCCATTGTCTAATGACCCGGATGACTGTGAAGTCCTCACACCTGGTCATTTCTTAATTGGAAGACCTTTAAATGCTATTCCTGAGCCTAGTTTGATTGATTTAGAGATAAATAGATTGGATAAGTGGCAAAGGTTGACAAAAATGGTACAAATTATTTGGGTCAAATGGCATCGAGATTATCTTTCTAACCTACAACAAAGAACAAAATGGTTAGTTAAACAAAACAATGTTAATGTAGGAACACTAGTGTTATTAAAAGAAGATAATATGCCTACGTGCAAATGGTGCTTAGGCAGAATCACGGAAGTCATACCTGGTTCAGATGGCCTGGTACGTGTAGTGAAAGTAAAAATAAAAGATAAAATTTTGAAAAGGTCTATCAATAGCATCGCAATTCTGCCTGTAGCAAATTTAATATCCTCTGTATAATTGTATATTTTTCTTGCTTATTATTTTTGATATTTGTTGTATTTGTATTTGTTATTTTGATATTTGTTGTATTTGTTTTTGTTATTTTGATATTTGTGCATATTTTGAATTATTTAGCTTTGTATATTGTAAAAAATTGTGTTTATTGATAATTTGTAACAGTCCACTTCTATATTGATGTATGGTTGAAATTTGTTATTTCAACGTGGGGCGGGATGTTACGGACCATTGCGTCATCCCTTCTCACCCCACCCCTCTTGTACGGAGAAATGGAACAATCCCCCTTTTTGTGTACTTTGTTTCTTCTCTCTGTGTAGTAGTTGTTCGTTCGAGATTGAATAAAGGTGTCGCAATGCATTGGTAAAAATTCGTTGAATCGTTATTTCCTATTAAAAATTGTTTCTGAGCCTTCGACGTATGTGCAAAGTTTGTACAGTAGTAATACAACAAATATTGAAGAACAAATAAACTATTTTCAAAGTATGTGTATGTTTTGAAGATTTACGAAACAGAAGAAATAAGATTATTTATTCACTCGTTTTCTCCCCCCCCCCTTAATAATCAGTAAGAATCACGATTTCATGACTGTCTAAAAATATTTTTTGGGGGGGGGGGGGGTTGGAACTTGATAATTAAATTAAACACAGGAATTCAAGTATGATGTCCATTTATTTAAAAAGTGTGTTTCATAAAGTTAAAATGTGTTTTAAAATTTTAGGGTTATGCTTATCGTTGGCAAATGTTGCTTGGAGCACCAAGTCCTGTCGGACTCTAATCTCCTTTCAGGGATTTTTAGATGACTGTAAAAATTTCTACCAATGTCCATTGTAAAAAAGTTATTGAATTTAGAAAATAATAAATAGAAAATTGCATTAAATAGCTAAAAAATTAAATTAAAATTAATAAAAAGCTCTTTTAAGAACTCGAAAAAGCATGAGAAAATGTAGTCTGAGAGTGGGCGGGGCACAGGTCATGCTTAGAAATAAAATCAGTTTTATAATTAGATACATTTCTATGGATAAACTCTTTTTAAATTGGAAAGGATATAAATTTACTGCAGGAAAATCTTGTAAAAATTCTGACCACTTTTAAAAAAAAAACATATGCTTTGTATTTTTAAAGACTTAAATAAAATTAAATTTAGAAATGCTCTTAGTAATTTGTAAATAATTGGCCGTATGATTTTTAACATAGAGAAATGTTAGAGAAACTATTAGTTCACTCTCCCCCTATGTATACATATTTATTTATATATATTATCTTAAAATTTTCAACTCCCGTTAATAAAATACTTCCTATTCATCCATTCAAAGTAGGAATCGACTTAATTTTTTTATATTTAAAATAATTTATTGTAACGAAATAACTGTGTGAAATTGTAGTTTCTACTGTTGATAAGGTAAAAAATATTTCAATCAACCTTTTCGCTCATTTTGTACGCATTTAAATAAGGGAATTTATTTTTAATTCGGCATTTAATATAGTTATTTTAGTAAAGGAAACCATAAGACAGTACCGCATGGTTTCTTATCGAACGAGAATTCTTGCATTTTAAATTTTTATCTTTTTATAAGAAAACTTATTGCAAATTAGACATAGCTTGTAACATTTAGGATTTTTATTCCATCTAATTAAAAACTTTATCACAGGCAGTATGTAATTAAATTGTTGACTAGTTCAAAATCCAATTTCATTTGGTAAAAAAAAAAAAAAAAAAATGAATCGCGCTTATATATATACTCAAATATGCATTTAGCAGTAATATGTCATGAAATCCTCTTTTCATTCTTTTATTTGGCATAAATATGGAAACGAATTGGGTCGAGTTTATACATTATATGCATAGATATATGATTATACTATGGTAGGATATACTAATTTTTGTTTGAAAATGAGTTATTTTATAATCTGATTTATCTTTCAAGTGTGAGAAAAAATATTGTTACTAGTTAATTTTGCTCTTTTATTTTTACACAGAATATTTAGTCATAAATTTATTTGTTATTAAGCTTTTAAAAATTTTTGGATTGTATTAAAAATATCAGAGAAACTGGATTCATTGTCAGAGTGAAGATCATGGCTTCCGGTTAATTTATCATTCGACTCTTGTGCCCTTATGAATATATAAACATATTGAATTGTGTGTTAATAAAACCAGTATTTACGATTAAACTGTAATTTGATGACCCACAGAATGAGCGAAACAAATAATCGATTTAATAAAAATCTAATCAATGAATATTTATTAGCACAATGTGTATAAAATTAATTAAACATTGTATTCTGTAGTGCAGAAAATTTAATATGAAAACAAGCATTTCACACACAAATCACTTTAATAAACGCTTTTTATTCTGTATCAAATTACTTACCCTTTCGACTTAACAGTAATTACATTTTTGAAAGATCGCCTCTAAATCACTTCTTGGTTTTATTTGAAATACTTATTCATAACCTTTTGGAATTTCAGGTCATGAGTAATCAATCGTATTATTTAAATTAATCCAATATCTTTTTGTTAAAAACCCGGAGCTTCAAAAAACAGTCATAAACAAGAATGTGAGCGCTTTCTGCTCGTAATCGTATTACTTACCATGCAATTACATAATTCAACTTTTTATTTAAAAAATATTGAACAAATCAATAATTTAAAAAAATTTGTAGCATGTATTTAAACTTGCAATTTCGAAAAAGATGGTTATAGATAGTTTTTTATCTATCCAATATACTTTCCACAAGAAGCCAGCCAGCTTACACCGTGCGAATACGTCTACGTCAACGGAGAAAATGAAATGTTTGGCATCGAATTCAAAGCAAGCGCCGATATTGGCGAGAAAATTGCTTTGCTCTGTAACCCTGCAGAATGTCATCCCCCTCTTTCCTTCCCCTTTACTCACGTGAAAAAGTTCTCTCTATTTAACGACTTCCCAGTCTCGCGGCTCTAAAAGCTCAGTTCAGTTCAGTGAAGCCACTGTACATCGGAATAGACAGATAAAAGGAACAAATCAGGCCAGACGTGTAATGCGCAATTTCGTTGGCAACACCTATTCCTATAATCTACAAATAAGGATGGGTTACTTTGATATTTTTGGCCTCTTTGAAAATTGCAGAGTTCATCGTTGGCTTAAGTGAACCTACTAAAATCATTCTTGCTATAGCGCTCATGCTGAAAGGTTCGTATATAAAATTCTAGAGGCGAGATTTATTGATTAGGTATTTTATAACTTTGAATTATAATGTTTAATTGTTAAATTTGTTTGCAGTTTTTATAGTGTATTAATTTCTTGTTTTCCATCATTTTAACATAGTTGCTGATTTATGGAATTTCTAACTTATGTGAACAACTAGAAACTTTGATTCATAATTTTGAATTATTATTATTTTACTCTTTATATTGTATTTTTTTTTATTTTGTGCTTTGATTTCATGTAATTAACATTTTCCGTTCATCGACTTTCTAGCTTCTGCCGTGTGAAAGCTCGATTCTCCGATCATGTGAATGTAAAAATTTTATGCTTTGATTATTTATGTTTTAATAATGCGTTTTAAAATTTCCAGGTATTTACCATTGTAGTAGATTCATTATTTTTTTAGTTCCTGCTGTGTGATTGCCCACTTGGCCGATCTCGTGAGTGTAAAACTTTTTCTTGTCGTTAAATCGAAAGTTCTATTGATTGTTATGAAAAATTATCGTAAATATATGAGGTAAATTGGGGATGTCTTCAGAAACAGGGGCTTTTTCATGCTTCAAAATACGCCAAAAACGCCAAGCAGCGCGAGTTTCATTCAAATGTGGCTGCCCGTCTGTTGGATCTTCTTACGTTTGACTGCGTCACTAAGCGTAAAAGAGTTAGAAATTATGGGCTTCCACCACAAAAAAGAGTTCGAAATACAATTACAGCTTTTAAATAGAATGCATTAAAAAAAATGAATTTTTAATATTTGTTTTGGTCTTATTTCAGGGTAGAAAATTTGAACTAGTTTTTGAACATTATTTTGATTTTAGTTGAAAGGATTAAGATATATAAGAAACTTTTTTGTTTGTATATTAAGAGCTCAAAAACAGTTCCATTACACATACAATTATTTTTTTTTAAATAAAATTTCTGATTTTCTTTTGAAACAATTGGTATTTTTTTTTTAAGTAAGGAGATCTCGTTATATTTAAACATGAAATAAAAATTGTTGAAATTTATTATATAAAATAGTATTAAAAATATATAAATAAACTTAATTTTTAAAATTTTTTCTCTCTTATCTTTATTTATTATTGCATATACTATGTTTATTTTCTATAAATCTATTTATATATATATTTTAAGTTTTTACATTTTATTTTTTTCAATAAAACTATGTACTACTTATACTGTGTATTTTCATATACTGTTGTTTTGAAAATTTTTACAATTAAACTTTTTTATAAATGCTATATACATATATATTTATATATTAGTATTTCTAATATCTTCAAAAAACTATTTTTGACTACTCTTTATTTTAACCCTCTGAGTGTTCGGCGTTGTCCTGAAAAATCATTCCGAAAGCGTTTACTTCTCTTTTGTGAATTGCTTCGAAAGTGCAACACATTTAATTCCTTTCCCCTTCAAAGATCGCGGGAGGTCTACAGGGGAAGATTTTATTACTCAGTTCGGCCTCTTTGCTACTTTAAAACCAGGAAAAAACTCGTTCACAGCTGTGACGTTGCCTTGTGCGAATCTTGGGTGGAAAAAGTGGGGTCCACGTGGCTGTTTGATCGGTTAAGTCACAATAAAAGTGATGAGTTAAAAAAAAAAATCTCGAAAGAAAGAAACTTGTTACAAAAGTTGAAAAATACTTGTTTATTTTAAACAAAACAGAATTTAAAAAAATTAATTTAAGAAAAATAAACTACTTTGGACTAACGATTTGAGCCAGGAAAAATCAGCTTGTATTTATTGTGGAATATGAGACTAATAAAACACATGTACATCTTAATGTTTTTTTTAAAAAGAAACTATGTAAAAAAGAGTAAAAGTGTGACCATCTCTCTCTCTTTTTTTAAACAATAAGAGAATAAATGAAGTATCGTTACATACGACGATTATGTTTATGAAATAAAATCAATCTTCTCTATTCAATTATATTTTAAATTTAAAGTAACATAAGGAGTGATTTCAATACTTTTAATTTATATATGTTTTAATCCTATAAATCATGTTTTTATGTTAAGTGAATTTTTCGGAAAAAATCTAAATTTTATTTCATAGTCAAACAACTTATATGAAGCAAAAATGTCTTCTTTACATCGGCATTTGTGACGGAGCAAAAAGCAAATTTAGTCAATTTTTTTTTATTTTAATGGGAATATATTTTTATTCAAATTGTGAAAGTATTTCTAACCATTTTCTATTCAAATTTAATTTTTTATTTTTCTGTCTCTTTAGTGTTAAATGGAAAATTCATCGACAAATACATCTTTCACACAATTCAGTCATTACAAATTGTTTGAGAGAAAAACTTCTCCCAATTAATTTTGTCTTTCAAAACAGTATACTTAAAACAATTTTGTTCATTGAAGCTAATCGACAATTCCGCATTGTATTCATGTCATATTTTAAAAAAAATAACATTTGGAAATATATTCTGTATTCAACTTTTTGAGTATAATAAAATAATGCCTGCTGTGGAAAAGACAGAGAATGAGATGTAATGCATACATCACATCTCATTAAAAGAATGTTTTCGTACATGTAGAGTATTTTTGAAAATTTAAATATCACCAAAGCTGATCATATGATTGTAAATGAGTCTTATTTTAGAGTGTGAGCTGTGGGGTATCAAAATAAAACATTTTACTTTTAAATAGCCAAGGAGATTTTATTAAATATCCTCTCCGTAAAATTGCTTACAACTTTTATTCAAATTGTAAAGAAACTGAAATATAAATAGCTGACTTACTGCAGTCAAAAATATTCATATTATGTGAAAATACTATTATTCCACTTATTTAAGTACATTTTATAAGCTGTAGCATAAAGCATTTTTTTATTTTTATAAACGAGGCACAAAAATTCAGTTATAAAAATATATTTTTCGTTTTAGAATATATAAACCGTACATGAATTGTAAGACCATTTCTAAATTCCTATAAGAGTTTTTAGAGGAGCAAAAACATATAATTTTCGGTAGTTCAAAATTTTAATATAATACACAAATATATATATATTATTAAGCAAATACGTTTGAAAAGAAAAAAAAATCAATTTATTTAAATCTTGTATTTTATGAACAAACTAAATCAGTTTCTTCTGAAATAAATATAATTGAAAGAAAATGTTTAAATTACAATGTATAGCATATAAACGTTTATCTAAGGGGTATCCCCGAAGTGACGCAATCCTATTTGGTGAAAGATAAAACTTATTGCTGGAATCATATAATTCCCTAATGAATGGGTGAGTCCGAATTTTTTTCTTCATGTAAACTGTTTGGACAGAAATGACTAAATAGGAACATTTAATAATTTGCATAAATTAAAATTAACCGTTATAGTTTATATATTTTTTAAGATTACAAAAGGTGTATTTCGGATGCACACGTTTTAATAGGAGTACGGTTTACGAAAAGTAGTACAAATATATCTGATGGACTATGGTTGGTTACCTTAAATATTGTGAAACCCAACAAAGTATATTGGAAATCAATTCCCCAATTCGTGGTAATAAAAATGTATGAAAAAATTGCAAGACTTATTTTTGTATTTGTAATCATTATAATTTTTCCTGAAAACTGCAGTTTCTAGAGCGGCACCCGTCAAAACCAATGGGGCCTCACTTTTTGCCCAGTTCACCCCTACCTAAACCGACTCTGCCCTAGAAAATGAAAATGCTGTCTTCTCTGTTTATCAAGATTATGGCATTGTAGACAGCATCATGTATTTTAGATGGTCGTTTTTTTCTTTACGTCAATCTGTTAAAATCTGAATTTAAAATTATATAAAATTCTTAACATATGCAACAATGCCCTTTATAATTTTTTTAATAGTACACGAATGCGACTTCAAACATAACATTACATTTATGTTGACTATTTAATTAATATTAAATATAACTTAACGCACAGATTTTCTGAATTTTAAAATAAATATTTCAAAAACTCTTGTAGATATGATCATAATTTTTCTGTGTTTTAGCTTCGCAATATTGCTTCTACTTAAAAATTTATTCTATATTCATCACATTTTTCAGCATATTTTTTGCTCTTAACATACAGTTTTAACCGAATTGTATGAAATTTACGAAATGCATTAAAATGCTTAAGATTCTATATGTTAAAATTTTAATTTAATATTTTATTCAAAGAAGTTAGTACTTATGTTAGAAGAATTGTTAGTACTTATGGTAAATAATTTTTAACTGCGTATGCGCGCCATACATAAATATTTTTTTCCAAATTTCAAATGCAATTTCTATTATAAAATTCCGAGTTTTGTATGAAAATCTGGTTATTTTTTGAATCTTAATTACAATAGATATCCAGATTTAAATTACTTGTTCTTCAGTATGCTTTTAAAAAAATAAATATTTAGAAATTTTGCATAAATAAATATTTCTTAAAAATAAATTTAAAATTGATCTTTATATTTATTTACATACGTAAATGCCACCTGTAAGTGTATCCGGATATTTTTAATTACTATTTACTCAAATATTCAAGTTTAAAAATATGAATTTGTGGTAAAACTCCCTCATTCATGTTCTCTCTGAAGTAAACTGAAATTCAAGCATTTTTTTAAATCTATATATATAAAGGAGAAAAGCGACTCACTCACTGACTGACTGACCTAATCACGAAATCTTTGGAACTATTCAACCTACAGACTTGAAATTTGGTAGACATGTTCCTTTGATAGAGTAGACATCAGCTAAGAAAGGATTTTCCGAAATTCGAAACGCAAGGGGCGTTACGGGGGGTTAAGGGCTTTAATAATAATTGTTTCCATGTTTAAACTACTTGATGTACAATCTTGAAATTGGGTAAGCGGATTCCTTTCAGAGAGTAGAGATCCGCTACAAAATGAGTTTGGTGAAAATCGACTCCCAAGTGGCGTTGCAGGGGCTTAGGGGGCGTTATAGATAATTATTTCCATTTTTAAACTATTTGACGCACTATATTTAAATTTGATATATATAGATTCCTTTCGTAGAATAATGATCAGTTACAAAACGGGTTTTGTGAAAACAGACTTCTAAGTGGCGTTGCGGGGGATTAAGGGGCGTAATAGATAAATATATCCGTTTTTAAACTACTTCACCTACCTGCTTGAAAATTGGTAGGTAAGTTTCTTTCCTGGAGTAAATATCCGCTACAAAATGGGTTTTGGGAAAATTGACCCCCAAGGGGTGTTGCGGGGGTGGGGGTTTAAGAGGCGTTATAAATTCCTATTTTTAAGCATTAGACGTACAGTCTTGAAACTTAGTAAGCAGATTCCTCTCATAGGGTAGAGATACGCTAAAAATGGGTTTCGTGAAAATTGCCCCCAAGTGGCGTTGAGGGGACTTAAGGGGCGTTATAGATAATTATTTCCATTTTTAAACTATTAGACGCACAGTCTTTATATTTGATAAAGAGATTTGTTTCATAGAGTAGAGATCAGCTATAAGAAGGTTTTGTGAAAACAGACCTCTAAGTGGCGTTGCAGGGGAATAAGTGGCGTGAGAGATAAATATTTTCGTTTTTAAACTATTTGACCTACCTGCTTGAAAATTGGTAGGAATGCTTCTTTCATGGAGTAAATATCCGCTACAAAACGGGTTTGGAGAAAATTGACCCCAAGGGGTGTTGCAGGGGGTTAAGGGCAGATATAAATAATTATTTCTTTTTTTAAACTATTAGACTCACAGTCTTGAAATTTGGTTAGCAGATTCCTCTCGTAGGATAGAAATACACTGCAAAATGTGTTTTGTGAAAATCGACCCCTAGGTGGTGTTGCGGGGGTTCAAGGAGCGTTATTGATAATTTTTTTGCATTTTTAATTAATTGGACGCACAGTCTTCAAATTTTGATAAGCAGATTCCTTTCATAGAGTGCAATTCCCCTACAAAATGGGTTTTGTGAAAACAGACCCAGAAGTGGCGTTGCGGGGGCTCAAGTGGCGTTATAGACAATTATCCCCATTTTTAAACTGTTAGACGTACAGTCTTGAAATTTGATAAGCAGATTCCTTTCGTAAAGTAGAGAACCGCTACAAAATGGGTTTCGCGAATACCAACTACCAAGTTTAATTTCGGGAGATTAAGAGGCGTAATCGATAAATATTTCCATTTTTAAACTACTTGATCATCCTGCTTGAAAATTGGTAGGCATGTTCCTTTCATGAAATAGAGTTCCTCTAACAAAGAGTAAAATGAAAATTGACCCCTAAAGATGTTTGCGAGGGGTCAAGAGGAGTTACAGAAAAAAATTCCTGTTTTTAATTGTTACACCCATATACTTGAAATTTTTTAAGCATGTTTTTTTTGTTGAATAGGGATCCACTAAGAATAAATTTTAAGCAAATCAAGTTCTGGGGGGTTGCAGGGGGTTACTGGGACGTATTGACAAAAAAAATTACTTTTTTCGAGCTACAAGGAGTATAATAATGAAATTTGGTTTGCATTTTTCTTTTGTTGAATTGAAATCCGCTAAGAGCGGTAATATTGGAAAACGGCTCTCAACGGGATTACGGGGATATTTATAGTAAAACTTTTGCTTTTTTCTGTTAGATTTAGACTTGAAATTTGGCTTGCATATTCAATTTACGGAGTAGAGATCCACCGAAAATTGGTTTTGCGGGAATCCACTTGGTTTTTGAGTTACGAAAGAGCAAACATCATTCTATGCTTCAATTTTAGAGATTTTTAGAAAATACAAATTAGATGAGTTCTGCTCTTTTTTTTATCAACAGGTGACAGTTACAGGTATAAGTATATTTTTCAATCAATCGAATTCTTAATGCTAGGACTTAGATATCAATAATTTATACATATATATAAGCAGTAAAAATTTATAAAACATCATGAAATACCCAGCGAAGCGGGCGGGTAACAGCTAGTTTAAATATAATTTGGTGTACCTTAACAATGCGTAAAATGCTCTGCACCCTGGCTTTAAAATTAAAAAAAAATTAATGAATCTGAATTAGTTTTTTCACTGTTATTTTTATCAAAGCGTAAAGTTTTTTTTACAAATAATTTAATGCAATAGATTAAAAATTATTCATTTTTATTAGTAGGAAAGCTTAAAAGGTTTTGAATTTTGAAGCGTTCGGTTCCTTTTTTTTATTTTTTATAACTTATAATGAAATAATCATGTTTTAAGAACTGAAAGCATTGGTTAAGAGAAGAAAAATGAAGCAATAAAATATATAGTTCTAGATATTATATAGATATATATATATATATATTTTAAAAACTTAATTTTCCGTTTGATTCTTTTAAGGTGAAGAAAATAATACGAGTTAATCAAGCAAAGAGAATATACTTAAAAAGTAATTTGTCCAACTATATAAAATAGCAGATTACCGTCCCAACTTGTTAAAACTTCAAATTAATATAAAATTTAAAAGTGAGCTGTATAATATTTTATTTATGCATTGGAACTTTTCAAAACTTGAAGGAAAAAGAGGTTAAATTGCGAAAAGTACAAAAAGAATTTATTTAATTCAATCGCAATAATATCTCAAATCAAGCTAAATTACAAACACTAACTTATAGTTCGTTTACTAAGGGAACTAAGGAAATTCTTCCCAGTTTTTTTTTTTTACGTTCCTTCAGGGTGAAAACACGGGATTCCATGCGAGCCATAAAATTTCCTGTCAGTGTCCATTGTGTCATCGCAACCCTCCCTAATTATCTTTCACGATGTTAAACCATTAAAGGGGGGAAAGGATTTCAGAAAAATACGGCCTGCGCGCTTTTGAAGCACTCTCTTGAAATCAGAAAAAGACGTGTGGTGCGTTTTCGAAGCAGCTCTAGACGTGTGGAAAAAGACGTTTTAACCGCTTAGAGGGTTAATGTTAAAAATTAATATTTGATTTACACAGATATGCTAATAAAATTTTAAAAAATGAAAAGCTTATTTTGACCGCAAAATTTATTTCAATAAAAAATAATTAACAAATTTTTCTTCGTTTATTTTTTTTTAAATGTTGAAGCTTTTTAGATAAAATATTAATAAAACTTTTCAATTTCTCTAAATTGTTATTTTTTTTTCTATAATTACCTTGAATCGAATTATGTATGCACTGTCAGTTTTCATGAGCAGCTTGACCACTAGGCCGTGGTAGCTTAATGGTCAAGGTCACCCGCTCGTAGCTGGCGTATTATGAGTTTGAGCCTGGTACCGCTGAAGACCCGCCGGGCAAAGGAGGCCGATGCACGTTAAACATGTCGAGGGGTCCAATTCCTCCCATTGGTGTGGATGTTAGGAGAAGCGGGTGACAGCTGAGGTGTCGTCCTCAAAGCATGACCATGGTTCAAAATTATGAGGACCTTCACCAATTGCGTTCGTGCAGCTTTATAGTGCGATGTAAATATAACTCTCTCTTACTTTCTTGAATAATGTTATTAACAATTATTACATTTGTTTTAATTTAAAATTTATTGTTTGATATTTAATTATTGGAAATGCTATCTCTACACATTTTTAAGAGGAAGAGGAGGACGGAAGATGGTACATCGTTCCCTAACTGCCACACCACATTCACAATGAAGTGATAAGAGTCAAAATTAAATGTTATCATCCTTTGCATTCGGTTTTTCAAAATGTATTTATACAAATACAAAAGTAGCTTTAATGTTATTCTTAAAAATGCAGCTATCTTTCCAATATAAAATTTGGGAATATTTCTAAAAAATTCTATATTCATTTTTTCTCTCAAAAACTGCCGCAAAAAATATACGTTCGTGTTCAAAATGTTTTCTCAAATTTTATTTTTAAAATTAATGGGGCTTTGTAGATTTTATTATTTAAATACATTTAAACAATTTTATTTCATTTTTAGTTAATAAACTATGTATAGTTTGAAAATAATTCATTTTTTATGAGTACTGCTGGTTGCGAAAGCTGTATAAAAATTCAAATTTGCAATAATTATCGAGTAATTGTCAATTTAATTGATATTGTCAAATTTACTTCATTATTGAATTTTTTATGCAGGAATAATTGTGCTTCAGAATGAGGAAATCTTGCCGTCAGAGCTGGCTACAAGAAAGAAAGAAAATTTTTACTACCACTTTGGAACACTTATTATCAACAAGAAAATTGAATGCAAATGTTAGTGAATTTCATTACTTCAACATTTTCAAATGAAGATTATTATAAAAAAGAAATGTATGAATTAATGAAGATGGATATCTTAACTTTATAATTTCAGACAAAACTTTAATTTCAATCCAGATAGTAAAGAATATTTTAATTAAAGTGCAATTCAATGGTTTGTTTTTTTATATATATCAAACATAAATCCATTTATTTTGTTAAATAGATTTATAGTGTAAGTACAGCAATTTTTTGTGTATCTGAATCCAACTTATTGGGATTCCTCATTAACTATAAATATAAGAGAATGTATTCATTACAAGTAATTCTTAGCAGTGGCGCGTACACACACAAGGGGAGGGTTTGAGAGTTCAATCCCCCTCCTTAGACCAAGTTTTTAATTTTCGCCATAGAGCTTATGCCTTCGCGCTTAGGTCTACATGTTTTTTACCCCCCCCCCCCAAAGAGGTATGTGCACGCCACTGATTCTTAGACTGAATTAAAACAAGTTTAAAAGTATTATATATTTTCTTTTCAACATCGTATAAATATTCAGAAAGAATTCAATTACTCCTTTCAACAGAAAAAAAATTAGATTTTCACGTAAAAGAAATTAAATTTATACTTTAATTTTAGTTTTTTAAATGTATCGTTTATGTATTCCCTTTCGCATAAATTTCAAAAATTTTGCTAAAAAGTGAAAAGATATGTACACAATGGCGCACACAAGGGGGGGGGGACCCCCCAACAAAGCCCTTGAGTTTTTTTCAGTTGATGATAATCCTATATGTATATAATGCAAAATTTAATTAAGTACTTGTAATTAACAATTTATTTTATTAATTAATGCTAACTATTAATTAAGTAATTTATTTTTTACTGTTTTTTGTTAACAAAATCGACAAAATCAGAAGAATTAATGGATTTTGTCTTGAGGTATGATACAAGTTGGGGAACTCTCTACAATGGACCCTTCCCCCCTTGAAAAATGTTTGTATGCGCTACTGTATGTACACATTAGATTTTGTTACAGATAAGTTTTTTTTTTAATTTACGATGTTTTTGATCTAAATAAAATATAAATTTAATTAGAAATTTTTGTTTATTTGAAAATAACTTTATTGAGGAGTGCATCAAAAATGAGTAGAAAATATTATTGCTGTTATTAAAAAAAATGCAACAGCAATGTTCATTTGTGTAAGTGGGGTCAAAAGGAAAAGTTAATGATTTTCACACAAAAGAAAAGTTTAATTGTTTGAGCTTTTTCTTAATTTTAATTATTTTGCTTGAATTCACAGTGAAAATCCTTCGTGATTTAATCTCTTTTATTATGCTTTAAGTTTATTCAATATTCTGGTATTTGAATTTTGATAGTTATTACAAAGGAAGAAAGTAAATCCTTTTATGGTAAATATCCCCTTCTGCACGAGTAAAAAAAATAGAGTTTTGCTTGTCTTTCTGTCCCCACACAATCGATGACCTCTCTTTAAAACTCGTGAAAGAAAAAACTTGAAATTTAACTTAGTTGACATGTACATAAAGGGTTTTTTTTAATCTCATTTTGAGATATAAAAAAAGTTTAAAATGTGAATTCGAGAAATCGTTTACCCTACCCTTTTACACTGGTAATATTTTCAGAAAACATCAACTCTGAAATGAAAACCCGAATGTCAGGAATACAATGTATTACTACGCGGAGTTTACTCTGAGGAGAATCGTATCGCATATGGTTACTACAAACCGGTTCCTCTCAAGGATACGCCTTGGCGATCGATCTTCGGCTAGAAAAGAGGATTTGGCGGTAGAAAATCCAGCTCACGTTATTGAAGATTTCCCGTATTATCTATCGCAAAAAATTTTATACGAATCACATGTAAAGATCTACACAATATGTTTAGATTTAACTTTCCCTTAACCTTTTCTATATCATGAGTGAAATTGTAGATTTAGATATTTAACACATTTGCTAACATGTGAAGCTTCCTAGACATATAACCCCTCAGGGGGCTCACCTTCTTTAGGTGAGTACGGGTGTCACAATCCCGAGGTTCCCTAGTGATCTTTTCCTTATCCCACGGGGTTTACTGTCTTTGGTAAACATGGGCTTCACGAACCCGGGGTACCCTAGTGATCCTTCTCTATTTTCGACCCTCTTTCTTGTCATTCAATTCATTCTTTCTTTCTCTTCCCGTCTAGACCACAGATATTAAAACAAATGTTTGGCGCAGTATAGCCGAAATCGGCTCTTGCGCCAATAAACCCCAAAATCACCCACTCACTCCTAGACATATAAAAGAAAAACTAGTTGTAGAAATATCAAAAAGATTCTATATTCTAATTATTAATGGAATATCTCTCTCTTGGTAGAATCACTCTTTATAAAGACTATTAAGGGATCAGTGTAATATATTTTTCAAAGTATAATCAAGCATTTCAACTGGTTTATAAAACTTGTATAGAGTTCATTAAAGCTAATCTTGAAATGGGTATTGAAAAATCTTCATTATTACAATATATATTCGGTTAATAGAAGTTTAATTGTACTTGACTAATAAGGAATGCTTTACTCTGTTGCTCATGTTATTACTAATAAATTAAATACAGGAAATATGTTTTGTGTTTCAACATTCTGAGAGAAAGGGTGCCCAGTTAAAAATTAATTGCATTATGGCCAATGATGACCAAATAGTTTCACATGCTTTTAAAACATATTTCGGAATTGTGTTTGGCTTTGCAATTGGCACCTTCAATGCACTTGGAAGAAATGATTAAATGATCTTGTTTTCCAATTTTGAAATGCGAAGGGAAATTTCTCTAGTAGCTCTTTTGGAAGGAATAAGTTCAATCAGATGTAAACAAATAATGGAAAATTTTAAAATTGCATCGACTGATAAAAAGCCTGCTTTCAATAAATATTTTGATGATAATTATATTGTAATTCAGCCTACTAATAGTATAAGTCACATCATATCTACTTCTGCATGCCAATACTGATAAAAATATATATTGTTAATCTTTTCACAATACATGAATATCCAATTATTTTAAAATGAAAATTTAACTGTCAAGCAGATAGTTTGTTGAAAATACAGCATGACACATATTTAGCACATTATAGAATTTTAAATGATACTCTCTCCAGTTTATATCCTCACAACCTATTTCCATTTCAAAATGAATTAAAAATTCCTGACAGATATTTATGACCGGGCAACAAATTCTTCGTTTGTAAAATTGCAGACTAATAGAGATGTATTTTATGTAGTTAAAAAGATTATGGAAGCATTTCAGAAAGAGGTTGTGTGTGTGATCAATGCCATTACAGGTGTGTAGAATTATCATGTTCAGCTTGGTATACATGTGAATGCTCAGATAATCATGCACCATGTAAACATATTAAGTTCATTCTTAAATTGTTTGAGAGATTCCATGTTGTTGAAAATGTTGAATATACTTCTTTCCATATCTCAGATAGAAAGTGTGGCGTGGGGTCTTCCGTCAAAGAAATATGTAATGACATAAGAAAAACCAGGAAACTGAACTTCTATTTGTAGTATTGAATTGTTTTTTGCAAGGTAAAATAGTTCAGGAACAATTGTCTCAACATGCAATTCAGTAAAAGAAAGGTAAAAAGTAATTACTAAAGAATTATTTACCTGATCCTCACGTACCTACCTCCCAATCAGCATTCAAACAAGCAGTAAATATTTAAGCCAACTATTAGGGATATAAAAATAAAAAGGAAAATTCTGGAATGTTCTTTTTTTAGTTGTCAAGAAAGAAAACATTCAAGCTCTGGCAAGTCAGCATTACTCAATTCAAAAACTATTTCCAAAAAAAACTTAACTGTATCTTTAACACCTGATATATGCTTGTAGTGGAGTTGTTTTATGTTTTCCAAGGCATTTAGCTATGTTTTTATGGGATAAAGCTGTTATATATTTTTATATCAGATGAGGAGGTAAGTAATTATCAAAAATAACCAAATTTTTGTAACAAATGGCTTTATGACAGTATATTAGAAGCATATAATTTAAAAATCATGCAGGATAGAGATTCCATTGCAGTTGAATGTTACCACACAAATTTTGGAAAGTGATGGGAGTATGGTAATTTTTTATATCATTCATCTATATATATAAAGGAGAAAAGCGACTCACTGACTGACTGACTAATCCCGACTTATCCGGAACTATTTAACCTACAGATTTGAAGTTTGGTAGACATGTTCCTTTCATGGAGTAGAGATCAGCTAAGAACGGATTTTGAGAAATTCGAATCGCAAGGGGCGTTACGGAGAGTTAAGGGGCGTTATAAATAATTGTTTCCATTTTTAAACTACTCGATGTACAATCTTGAAATTAGGTAAACAGATTCCTTTCATAGAGTAGAGATCCCCTAGAAAATGATTTCGGTGAAAATTGACCCCCAAGTGGCGTTGCGGAGGATTAGGGGCCGTTATAGATAATTATTAACATTTTTAATCTATGAGACGCAAAGTCTTTATATTTGATAAATATATTCCTTTCATAGAGTAGATATAAGCTACAAGATGGGTTTTGGGAAAATAGCCCCCCAAGTGGCGTTGCGGGTGATTAAGGGGCGTGATAGATAAATATTTCGTTTTTAAACTACTTGACCTACCAGCTTGAAAATTGGTAGGCATGTGTCTTTCATGGAGTAAATATCCGTTACAAAATGGGTTTTGGGAAAATTGACCCCCAAGGGGTGGAAGGGGGTTAAGGGGAGATATAAATAATTATCTATATATATAAAGGAGAAAAGCGACTCACTCACTGACTGACTGACTAATCACGATATCTCCGGAACTGTTCAACTTACAGACTTGAAATTTGGTAGACATGTTCCTTTCATGAAGTAGAAATTAGCTAAAAACGGATTTTGCGAAATTCGAACCGCAAGGAGCGTTACGGGGGGTTGAGGGGCGTTATAAGTAATTGTTTCCATTTTTAAACTACTCAACGTACAATCTTGAAATTGGGTAAGCAGATTCCTTTCATAGAGTAGAGATCCGCTACAAAATGAGTTTGGTGAAAATCAACCCCCAAGTGACATTGCGGGGGCTTAGGGGGCGTTATAGATAATTATTTCCATTTTTAAACTATTAGATGCACAGTCTTTAAATTTGATAAATAGATTCCTTGCATAGAGTAGAGATCAGATACAAGTTGGTTTTTGGGAAAGTAACCCCCCAAGTGGCGTTGCGAGGGGAGGGGGGGGGGTTAAGGGCGTAATAGATAAATATTTTCGTTTTTAAACTACTTGACCAATCTGCTTGAAAATTGGTAGACATGTTTATTTCATGGAGTAAATATCCGCTACAAAATGGGTTTTGAGAAAAATGAACCCTAAGGGGTGTTGGAGGGGGTTAAGGGGAGATATAAATAATTATTCCGATTTTTAAACTATTAGACGCAAAGTGTTGAAATTTGGTAAGCAGATTCCTCTCATAGAATACAGATATGCCACAAAATGCGTTTCGTGAAAATCGACTCCCAAGTGGCGTTGAGGAACGTAAGGGGCGCATATTTTTCAATACGATCGAATTCTTAATGCAAAATTAAATATCAAAAATTTATACATATATATAACCAACAAAAATTTATAAAACATCATGAAATACCCAGCGAAGCGGGCGGGTAACAGCTAGTTCTTAATAAAATTTTAGGCAAAAAAATTGATTTATACTTTTGGAACATATGAATTTAGAAAATACATGTATACTTTTTGCAGGTAAGTGTTTAATATAAAATATATAGAATCAAGTGATGTTAATGCTTGCTATCAATACAAGCAAAAGTATATACTAAAGTAAGTAATATGTTTTAACTTACGTGTAAATTATTCTTAATAATAAATTCATCATTTTGATAATATTTGTGCTGTTTGTTATACAGGAATATACCTTGAAAATCTGCCTTGCCTATTTAGAAACAGGTATTTCATCCATATGTTACATTTCATGGGCGATGAGGAAAGTGGTAGTGAAAGTAATGATATAATGTGATTGTCTTTTTTATGGTATAGATGTACTAATAAGGATTTATTTATTTTTTTGTCCAGTAATGGACCAGTTTTTGATATACTATTTGTTTTATAAATACTTTAAATAGTTATAGTTTTTCAGGTTGCTTTATATGTGTTCTGTGTATCAACCAGATGAATGAAGTAAATATTCTTACATCTCTGAAAGTCTTGAATGACTTTTTGATCTTAAAAAGTTGTGACGGGTGCTTACGCGTTTCACTAACCTTCTCTCAAATTCTTTTAAGATTGTATTTATTTTAACCAATCCCCGCTGAGAGCTAAAAGTGTGACTTATGCAAACAAGATAGTTTCGGGTTTAGCGAGTTCGAAAAAGATATAAAAGGGAGAAATGGAATGAAGAGAAGAGGATGATTACGTGGTTTGATAGAGGAGTTAACTAAGAGGTTGATTAAGAAGGTGGTTCTGAGAGATTAGTTTAACTAGTGAAGTTTGTACGCCGTAAGAAGATTATTGAAAAGGTTCATTAATTCGGTTCGGACGGAACTGAAGATATCAAGGATTGAAGTCGCTCTTTAGATCCTTCAAATATTAAAGAATCCTGCCTTAAAAAGATATCAGGTCTGTGATTAGATTTAAATGCGTAGTTTGATTGTATGCGTTATTCTCCGTAGTCTCAGTTAGTGTTCCATCATTCATAATTGAATTCTTATCTCACTCCACTGTAATTTGTTGTTCTTAAGGTTTGGTTAATATTTGTGTGTTTATCTATTAAGAGAGATTAATAAATGATATTGATTTATTAATTTAGTAGTTGTTAATTATGAATCCAACATACCCGAATTTAGATAATGTGCAAAGGGGAGTTAATAATCATAGGGGTAGTGAGAGACTACGACACTGGCGCCCAAACGAAATACCGGAATTAAGAGCAGGTGCAGGATTTATAGTTTTGCCGGAATTATTTTTTTCGGGTAAAGAAAATGTGTCTGAGTTTATTTCTAATATCGATGACAATATAGCCTACTATGAAATACCGGCGAATCTATCATGTGCGTATTTAAAAGGTCATTTAATTGGGAGAGCGTTAGACTGCTTTGAGGTGATAGGGTTCGAGTGTGTAAATGAAGAAGCGACTGCATTTGCAACACTTAAAAAGAAATTGTCAGATAGTTTTCCGGTAATACGGAATAAATCAGAGCTAGAAGCTCAGTTTTTTTCATCAAAACAACGGAGAGGTCAAGCCCCGTCAGACTTTATTTTTCAGCTGTTAAAAATTCATAAAACTCTAAATTTGAATTATGATGAGATAAAATTGATCGATCACATAGTAATGCGACTAGAACCCCAAATAATGGATTATTTAGAAGTTCAAAACCCCACAACGAAAGCTCAATTGATAGAGTTGGTAGACAGGTATGAGGAACGTCATAGATGCAGGAAAAACCAGGGTTCGAGTAATAATTTTGCTAGTCGAAGTTGGGATGTGAGTAGGAATCCTGAGGAAAGAAGGAATAATAGAAATTGGAGAGATACTGGGGTCGGAAATAGTCAAAATGTTCAAAGAGGACTAGGCAGGGGTGCGAATAATTTTTCTCGTCGTAATTATCAAAATCATTGATTCGAGGGAGGAAATCGCTACAATCAGCCAAATCAGAGAACAGAGCGGTATCAGAACCGTAGGATGGTGGTTAGGAAGGGTCCTAATGAGGATTCAGCAAAGCAGAATTGGAGGCGTGTTGATTGCAACAGCGCAAGGCAAAGAAATGCCAATTTAAACTTCTAAGCGATCGTGTTGCGGGAGGTAAACGATCGCTAGTTAAGTCAAATCCTCCTATTAGAATTAAAATTAATTCATTGCGATTATCACCAGTTGAACTTCCGTATGTGCCGATTCTTTTGCCTGATACATTTCTAAAAGCGCTCTGGGCTACAGGTGCGGAAAAGTCATTTATTTCAGAAAAACAGTACCGGTCATATTTTTCTTTCTGTCCTATTAAAAAATCGTTAGCTGAAGTAGTTACAGCTCAAGGGTCACAATGCAGAAATTTAGGCACAGTTGAGTTAAGAATTAAAATAAGAGAATTTTCGAAGTTGTGGAAATTTCATGTGATTGCTGAGATGCAAGATCCATGCATTATAGGTGTTGATTTTATGTCACATGCAGAGATTACTTTTGATTTTGTTAAAAAATCGTTAATCATTCCGGATTCGCAAATGGAAAAAGTGGCAATTTCGGACGAACCGGTTCAGATAGATTTATCTAACACTAAGTTAAATTCAAAACAAAAACAGGAATTACAGATTTTGTTTAAAGAATTTCATGGGTTGTTTTCACTTAAGCCTGGTCTGACACATGTATTTTGTCATGAAATTGACACGGGTGATAGTCCTCCTGTTTTTTCGAGACCTTATCGCTATGACAGGGTCAAACAGGGTAAATCGACTACCATGTTCAGAAGATGTTGGGTGATGCAACAATAGTTCCAACAACATCGCCCTACGCGTCTCCAGTTGTTTTATGTCGGAAGAAAAACGGGTTGCCGTTAGATGACCCAGAAGCTTATAGGTTTGCAATAGATTATAGGAAGTTAAATGCGGTCACGAGATATCCGCGATATCCGCTACCAATAATTGATGATTTGATCACTAATATTCCGCACACCGAAATTATGACATGACTTGATTTACGCAGCGGATACTTTCAGATGGCAGTAGACCCCAAAGATGTGCATAAGACGGCGTTTGTTACAAAAAAATGGTACTTTTGCATTTACTCGCATGCCATTTGGCCTTTCGGGGGCAGCTCCAAATTTTCAAAGGGCCATAGAGATGATCCTCAGGCCAGTCCTCGGGCGTTTTGCTCACTGTTATATGGATGACGTTATCATCTCGTCTCCATCTTTTGAAAGCCATGTAGAACACTTACGGGAAGTATTCAGATTATTGCAGGAGGCTGGTTTGACGTTGAATCGCGAGAAATGTCATTTCGCGACGGAACAATTACGTTATTTGGGTTTAGTTATTAATAAAGAAGGAGTTAAAACAGATGAGGAAAAGGTAAAAGCAATTATTGAAATGAAGCCTCCTAAAACGGCAAAACAAATAGCAAAATTTTTAGGAATGACGGGTTGGCATCAAAAGTTTATTAAAAACTACGCAGACATGTGTGAACCCTTATATAATTTAAAACGAAAAAACTCTAAGTTCCATTGGTCGGAATCAGCGCAGGAAGCCTTTGATCGTATTAAGAAAGCACTGACAGAAGCTCCAGTGTTACAATTACCAGAGGTTTCCAAGCCTTTTGAACTCTATACGGATGCGAGCTCCGTGGGGGTAGGAGCAGTATTGACACAGAATAATAGGCCTATGGCGTTTGCCTCGAGAACTTTAAACCGAGCAGAAAGGAGTTATAGTGTGACGGAACGTGAATGTTTAGCTGTCATATGGACATTAAATAAATATCGCACGTATTTCGGATCCTTGCCGGTTAAAGTGATAACAGACCATGCTGCACTTACCAAATTAACGAATGGAAAGAATTTGTCATCTAGAATGATAAGGTGGACGCTTAAGTTGGAAAATTTTAATATAGAATATGGGAACTTCGCCCAGGTACGCAAAATTTAGTGGCTGATATGTTGTCTAGAAACCCGTTAGAAAGTAATGAAGAACCAAAGGTGTCTTGTGCGGTGATTAGATCGTTAGTATTATCGTCTAGAGAACAGTTGAGAGAGGAACAGAGAAATGACCCGGAGCTAGGTCACATCATGAAGTATTTGGAAAATCCGGACGATAGTTCCATTAATGAATCAATCTGTAGAAATTGGTCCCATGACTTTAAAATCGTTGATGGATTGCTATATTATGCAAAATATACAACCACACTAGGTGAATTAAGGGTATTTATACCTAAAACATTACGTAAAGATGTTATGCGAGAATTCCATGACTCGCCGATGGCAGGCCATTTAGGCAAAAAGAAAACCTACTTAAAATTAAAAGACGCGTGTTATTTCCCGTACATGAGGAAATACATTTATAAATATGTAGCAACCTGTGACCAATGCCAAAAAGTCAATTATAAAAACGGATTACCAGCTGGTCAATTAATTCCGATAGTGACGAATTTTCCGAATGAAATCGAATCTTTAGATTTGTTAGGCCCATACCCTGCAACTAGTCCAGAACGCTATAGATTTATTTTAGTAATTACAGATAATTTTTCTAAATGGGTTGAAATAGTTCCCTTAAGGAAAGCTTCGGCTAAAGCAATTGCCAATGCATTTTTTGAGAATTATATTGCGCGTTATGGAGCTCCTGTAAAATTGGTCACCAATAACGGCCCCCAAATGATATCCGAAGTTTTTGAGCAAGTATGTCGCAGGTTGAACATAAAACACGTTAAAACTGTGGTATATCGTCCACAAGCTAATCAAACAGAAAGAGTTAATCACACTCTTTTAAAAATGATTTCGAGTTTTGTCGCGGATAATCACACTAACTGGGATCAATTTCTGCAAGAGTTCGGTTATGCTATTAGGACAGCAGTACATGAGACAACGGGTAAAACACCGGCGGAATTATTTTTAGGTCGAAATTTAATCACCCCTTTTCAGAATTTAGTTATGGTAACTGATGGATCAGATTTAGTTTGTGGGAACATAGAAAGGTTGTTTGAGTACGCTAGAATTCTCTCATACAAAGCGCCAGCAAGAGAAGTGGGCGAAATATTATAATAAAAAGAGGTGTGAAAATAATGTGAAAGTTGATGATCTAGTATTAGTTCAAACTCACCCGTTAAGTTCGAAATGTAAGAAAATAGTAGGTAAATGTATGCCAAAGTTTGAGGGCCCATATAAAGTTCTGAGTGTAAATAAATTAAAAGTAAAAAAACTTTTTTAAAAACAAGCTTTTATTTAAAAGCACTAAAAAGAATAAAATAAACTTTTCCTTTAAAACTTTTTTACTATCAACTTTTAACGTCATTACACAATTTATATGATATAAAAGCTTGTCGCAATATTTAAGTACTCATATTTACTTAGTTTGAATTTTTAAAAACTAAAATCAATCAGGTCAAGTTATTTATTTTACTTGTTTATCTACACAGGTAAATCTCGCGACAAGCTTTTATATCATATAAATTGTGTAATGACGTTATAAGTTGATAGTAAAAAAAGTTTTAAAGGAAAAGTTTATTTTATTCTTTTTAGCGCTTTTAAATAAAAGCTTGTTCTTAAAAAAGTTTTTTTACTTTTAATTTATTTTTTACTTTTTAGTTATCGCTGGACAGGTTTCTCAGCCTGTTCAACTCATTGAACGCTAGTTCGCCATCCCTGGTTTAGCTGAATTAATTCTCGCAAAAGGTCATTAGCAAGTACGCAAAAAACACAATTTTTTTAAATCCGTAATTTTTAAGCAATTTTTTCAATCTTCGTGCAGATTTTGGGTAACATTGTTCTACACACGAAAAAAAAAAGGTTTAGTGAGATTATTTTCATAAATGACAAAGTTATTAAATGTTTAATTAAAATTTTGACTATTTTTGAAAAACTTACAGAATATATTATTTATTTGAAATATTTTGAAGATAAGGGATATATTTCTCCAACATAGAAGAAAATTTTAGTTATTTATTAAAAAACTTCAAAAGGCATTTAAATATTTGTATTAATCAATAAAATTCTTAAGACTCAAAACGCATGTTGTAATCAAAACAGAAAGTTTTATCAAATAATGATAATTTTTTGCTGGACATTGAATATCTTCTACGTAAGAATCTATTTTTTTAATTGCTCAGGTCATCTTTAGAAACTTGATTTTGAAAAAATCAATAGTTAAATTCAAATAAAATTAACAGATTCTATTTGTAATTAAATTTAAAGACACATGTCGTAGTGTGTGTTTAGATTACTGGTGATAAAATGAGGTATATTTAAATTACTTGTAGGCTTAAAATTAGAAAATTTCTTTAAAAAATTCCTTCATTTTATTATAAAATTATTTTTTTAATCGAAAATATATTGCATTTCTAGATAATATTTTTCTTTTATTGTTTCCTAGCGGATTCCTTTTTGATGGGTAAGATACATAAAAAAATGATCTTTCCGATTCTGTAATTATTTTTTGTTTGAGTTTCATAGATTAAAGTTAGATAAATTATTTAAAGAATTTCTTCAATACTCCATCTCAGTTTAACTTGGCAGCGTTGAGAAAGGTATACAATGTACCAATCTACTTGAAAAATAGCTCTACTTTTTTGTTTTGAATTTAAATCCAAGTAAATAGATAGAAATTTCTAAAAAAAATTGCACACGTTGTAGAGATTAGATTATTTTTACGTTGTAGAAATGTAATTATTTTTTAGACAAAGTTAATTAATACTCTCTATAGCGCAACGTTATAAAATTCCAGTTTGGCTGAAAACCGATTTTTGACGCCAACTTTTGTCATTGTTGTAACAATTAAAATATTACAACAATTCAGATAAATCCAAGTTGGCGCCCAAAACTAGTTTAACGTTTTTAATTAATATCTTTTTAATTAATTGCAATATCGGAATATAAATGGTCAAAACATGCATTGTCATCCAAACTAAATGTCTATATAAAATTTCAGCTCAGTGGGAGGAAGATATCAGCTTCAAAATTGAGTTGCAAGATTCCACCCGAACAAATTACATACATACATACATACATACATACATTGTAAGTGAAATAAAAGCTTTTAAAAATAATAATAATTTAGTAATATTAAAATTTGGTAAAAGAATAACGGTTAATGTGGACCAGGTGAGAATTTACCATCAAAGAGAAGACAGTGTTGCCGAGTCGGAAAGTGACAATAGTAGTGATCATGGTGCAGTGGCATCAGTCAGGTCGGATGATGGGCAGTCGAGATTGGTGCAATCGGAGAGTGATGGGGGTTGTTGTAAAGGATCGAAATCAGGAAATTTAAATGGTAGTAGAGATATAGTTGCGAATAGACGGGATGGAGTGGAGGTGAGAAAAAAACGTGGACGGACGGAATCTGCTGTTTCTTCGGGGGGGGGGGGAATGACGTGTATAATTTCAGGAAAAAAAAGACTTTTTTGGACTGAAAGAGAGAAAAGAGGAAGGCCAGACTCTTGGAGAGAAAACATAGAAAAGAAGAAGAGACCAGAGTCCCAGGTATCCCGAGAAAAAAGAAAGATTTCCTCGTCAATGCCCTCTCGCCCCTCCAGAAAGCGGTATAGAAAGGTGGAAGAAAATAGTTCTGAAAGAGCAGTTCCAGGACCATCCCACAGATTCAAGTACAACAGACCTCATCAGGAAAGGAGCTGTCCATACAATCTTCGGAGCCGACGTCGAGTGGACAACAGCCAAGTTTCAGTTCTCACAAAGGAAAACAACACCTCAGTAGGAGCATATCAACTTCAACGGACTCGATGGAAGAGGAGACCCAGAAGGTGGGAGCGCAGAGAGGACAACCCTAGGACAAGGTCATCCAGCACAGAGGCCATGGTTGGAGACAAAGCCTATGCAGATTGGATCTAAAGACCAGCCAGGTTGTATAATTCTAATTTGTTTATTTTTTCCTCTGACAGACAGTTCGGAGTATTTTCCATGTGGGCTAGTCTATTTTTTTTGTAAAATTAGCGTACAAAAGTGTCACTGCGTTGTGTGTATTTTCATATCGGTTGAAAAAACTTTTGTATTTAATTTTTTTCCAAATTGTGGAAAAACATTTGTTGAATTGCAATTGTTTTGCTACACATTAAAGACGAGGCTTTATATGTGAGATTACTTGTATTGTTTGTTGTAATATATTCTATGTAAAAAATGTATATATTTTTGTGTGTAATTATTAAGATGTATAAGTAGTGTCTGGTTTCTGGGCGCGGCTTAATTAGGAATACTAACAAAAAACATTAACAGCGCAGCGCGATTGATTGGGAATTTTT
The DNA here is from genome assembly GCA_019973975.1 of Trichonephila clavata. Lineage (NCBI taxonomy): Eukaryota > Metazoa > Arthropoda > Arachnida > Araneae > Nephilidae > Trichonephila > Trichonephila clavata. The sequence continues at coordinate 13,707 of BMAO01032505.1, read as the reverse complement.
GAAAATGAAACCAGATAAAGGTTATTTTGTTATGAAACTATATATATATAATATAATGTATGCCATATTTTATGTCAATAAGGAAGTTGTATAAAAGTTCTGTGCATTTAATGTCATGTTTTAGAAAAAATTGACAAGGTTTCCTTTCAGGGCAGCAGTCCCTGAACATAGTGATGCGATGAAAACTTTGATGTCGTGAGAAGATATTAATGTAAAATTTTATATTTATTAGCACTTAAGTAAAGTGCAAGATCAGGGTTTTTTCCTGGAAAGGTTTTCCCCTGATCTTCGCCCGAATGGGATGCACTGTAGGGATTGTATGTGTGTACAAGAGCAATAAATTAGAGTGGAGTACCCCTTTTGAGTAGTCATTTTTGTGTGCTAGTTTAATTACAGTTTCTAACTTAGAGAGTTAAAATTTTCGGCAGATCCAGTGTTTTCAGGCATTATAAAGTTTGTGAGTTAACTTTCTACAAGTTCAGTATTTTTAGGCATTCTGGAGTAGTTAAAATTTTGTGCAGGTTCAGTGTTTTTCAGATGTTAGGTAAATTAAGCGAGTTCTTGCAGGTCGTTTAGACCTTCAATAAGTCACGCTTTTTTTCTCTCTTTTTTTCTTGTGACGGGTGCTTACGCGTTTCACTAACCTTCTCTCGAATTCTTTTAAGATTGTATTTATTTTAACCAATCCCCGCTGAGAGCTAAAAGTGTGACTTATGCAAACAAGATAGTTTCGGGTTTTGCGAGTTCGAAAAAGATATAAAAGGGAGAAATGGAATGAAGAGAAGAGGATGATTACGTGGTTTGATAGAGGAGTTAACTAAGAGGTTGATTAAGAAGGTGGTTCTGAGAGATTAGTTTAACTAGTGAAGTTTGTTCGCCGTAAGAAGATTATTGAAAAGGTTCATTAATTCGGTTCGGACGGAACTGAAGATATCAAGGATTGAAGTCGCTCTTTAGATCCTTCAAATATTAAAGAATCCTGCCTTAAAAAGATATCAGGTCTGTGATTAGATTTAAATGCGTAGTTTGATTGTATGCGTTATTCTCCGTAGTCTCAGTTAGTGTTCCGTCGTTCATAATTGAATTCTTATCTCACTCCTCTGTAATTTGTTGTTCTTAAGGTTTGATTAATATTTGTGTGTTTATCTATTAAGAGAAATTAATAAATGATATTGATTTATTAATTTAGTAGTTGTTAATTATGAATCCAACATACCCGAATTTAGATAATGTGCAAAGGGGAGTTAATAATCATAGGGGTAGTGAGAGACTACGACAAAGTGCTAGATGGGATTTTCAGCTGTGGTGACGTATACATTATAATTGCATCACAGTTGTGAAAGACTTTCTAAAGCATTAAAGATTGTGTAATGTAATTAATTAGTAAGTAATATTTATATGATGGGAAATGCAATACAAGTTAATATTTTATTTAGTTTTAAAAGCAATCGTCTACTTTTTTTTAAGACTGTCAACAATATTAGTTACACAACACTTTTTAATACAGTAGGTATAATCCAAAACCATTTGAAAAATACAATGGTTTGTGCAGTAAAGTAGCTTAAAGAGTGGTGTATTCCATCTTATGTCAAAGCGGTACAAGTAATAAATTTTTCTTAAATCGAAAAACCTTGTATAGTTGATTTTTCATAATTTTTACAAGTTCCATAAGTAAACAATCATAAGCTGCATAGTTATTTATATTAAAATTTTAACATTTACATGCAACATAAATACATTTAAGGAAAAAAAACATTTAACAGTACATGTTTTGTAAAGAAAATTAAGAAACTGTATTTCTTTTTTAAAAAAAGGTATAAAGTATTCATTCAGTTTTGAAATCCTAGAAATATTATGTAAGTCAATTATTTCTTTGCTACTTTCCATAATAAATGATTCTGTTATAGCTAAGTTCATCAAAATCGTTTCCTTCAACCACATAAGTTATACTAGAATCCTAAGAGGGTTTTCAGATAAAAATATAACTTAGTTCTTGGTTTTGCTAGTTATTTTTATAATGCTTGATACTTAGCTTAACAAATATTAATTTTTTTTAAATACTATTAATACTTCAATATTTTCGCGATTCATACTTTTGTATTACTATTTAAAAAATAATTTTTCAGATGTGCTAACTTTTGAAGATTTTCAGAAATATATAAAACCTGCAGCTAATTGATGAATTGAGCCTTCACATAACAAATAGTGATCTTACATCGATAGATTAAATCAGTCGCATTAAAATAGAAAGATAGCTTTTTATTGGACCTCGTAGAAAAGTTTGTTAATGTCTCTGTCTCAATTGCTACTATTATTCTTATTCAAACTTGCATAAAGACTTCTATTTTTCTTTGGTGATCTTTTTGACAATCACATCGTTCTGATTTTTAAAAAAATGTATTAAAATACTTTTATATTATTATACTAATATTTTATTTTAGTAAAATTGTGAAATTCCGTAAAACTATTAAGAGGAGTCAGTAGGGTAAACACCTTCGGGAAGTCGATTTTGAGTTTTTGATATTTCTAAAATCCCCAAATCAGGACCTTTCCAATGATGTACCGTACTTGCCATTTTACTAATTAAAAGTATGTTAAAATGATTTTAAAAAAATAATCAGCTGATTAGCCACGCCCCCTTTGACAGATAGAAATGTAAACATTGACCTCTTAAATCTGGGAAGCTTTTCCAAAGCCACTCTCTGTTTTATTTATTCATACGCACAATTAACTGTAGATTAACTGCAAGCGTAACCGTTAGAGTTGTTTACCTCTTTTGGAGCGCATACACGTTTTTATCGTGTGTGTGGGTTTTTAAATAAAATATATAAAATTTCTAAAATTCAGAAATTTTGAAATTTCGAAGTTTTTGTTTCTTTATTGACTGGACGGAAAAAATATTTAAAAAAAACATAAAGGTACGTTTTAAGAATTTAGGAATACTCTCAATCACAGTAACAGTACTTCAAATACTAAAAGAGTAATCCTCAAGCTGGACATACACATGACTCAAAGGAGACATGTGCAAAATAAAGTTTGATTAGAGTTTTTCTTCTTATTAAAGTAAGTATTAAAAATACCATCATGAATTAAAATATTCTTGCATTTGCTTTCAAGAATTAAGTTCATTGTAAAATGTGTAAAAGAGGTTTAGACATGCAAGTTTTAAAAGGTAAGTTTGGGCTGGAAATTTGTCCTGAAATGTTGTGCTTGTCCATATGATGTAGAATTCTCTTTTTTTAAATATTCATGAAGGAATGCAAATTGTCACAATAAATACCAGGTTTGTATATGCTGCGTGTTCCATTGGGAGATGTGCAGAAGCTGGGAGAATGTTTTGCAGCATAATGAATCTTCGGCAACCACCTACAAGGTTTTCTCCTTACGGTAAGCGAATCTCAAATGATGTAAAACTTGTTTACGAGGAGTCCATTCAAAATGCTGCGAGAGAAGCTATTTGTGAAAATGAAGGTAATAATAATATTGTGGACATGGCAGAAACACGGTTACACATCATCAAATGGTGCAGTTACTGTGACCAGCATTGATACAGGTAAGGTGATAGATGTCAATATTCTTTCGAAATATTGTATATGAAAAAAATGGGCACATAAAAACATTGTTTTTGACCTGTTGGTGAAAATTCATGGTGTGGATATAAACAGGCTGAAGAATCGGGTAAGTCTTACATACATAAAAAGTCTTCCAGTTGCTGTTGTAGTAGCAATGAGTTCTATATTTAGATATCTTTCCCAGCTTGATTTGTTGAGATAATGTTTGCATCGAAAAACACAAAACCCGAATGGAAGTTTTCATAATGTCATTTTATCACGGGTTCCGAAAACAACATTTGTGCACATTGAAGCACTTTCACTTGGTGTTTATAATGCTGTTTGTTCCTTTAATGATGGTAATGTATCCAAATTAACAAAAACTTCAGTAAATGGCAGTAGGACCTGGAGAATATTCGGTAAGTGCCATGAAAATTCTCGATAGAGAAAAATTAATGAAAGCAAGCATGCTTTTTCTGGATGATCAAAGAAAATTAGAAAAGAAAAAAGAAGAAGATAATATTAAGAAAAATAAGGTAAAAACTGGCTACAGTGCAAGATCTTTTTGATGAGGTAAAATTTTATATAAAAGCTACTGTTTTCTGAAAATTTTCTTTTCTAAACTGTGTTTTATCTTTTCTATAAATTTACTGTATGCATGAACTGGAAATTTTTATTTTATATTTCATATATATTCTTGTGTATACTGAAGTGAAATTTTTGAAATATTCCTCAGACATTTAGCTAAAAAGCATATGTCGTAACACAGAAAAGGAAAATTTTTATTCAATTCCTTATTGTACTCTGCAAAAATTATTTTTTTAATCAGGCTGATCAATTTTTTAAAAAAAGATTTCACTTCTGTATAAAAATAAATGTTTATTTAATGCACACACAAATATATCTCAAAATGCGTTGCATGAAGCTTGTTATATACAAAAAAAATCATAAATTTCATGTTTAAAAACACAAAAATAGTTTACTTGTTGTTTTGGATACTATCTATGTAATATTTATATAATCTTTTTAATTCTTATATTTAAAGAAATTGTGTTTACATGTGAATATACAAAACACTAAAGAAATTTTTCGAAGTGCCATATAATCATGTATTACTGTCTTATATAGATCATATTTTTTAATTTGTGTCTTCTTTCTTTATAAATTAATTGTATGCATGAACTGGAAATATTTATTTTATATTGCATATATATTATATATACTGAAGTGAAATTTTTGAGATATTCCTCAGACATTTAGCTGAAAAGCAGATGTCGTAACATAGAAAAGGAAATTTTTTATAAAATTCATTATTCTACTCTACAAAATTACATTTTTAAACATAGTGATCAATTTTTTGAAAAAAAATTTCCCTTCTGTATAAAGATAAATGTTTATTTAATGTACACACAAATTTTTAAGCTTTGTTTTCTGAAGTTTCTTAGTAAAAGGTACATAAATATATCCCAAAATGCAATGCCCTTTTTGTTGCACTAAACTTGTTACATACAAAAAATACACAAATTTCATGTTTAAAAACATAAAATCAGTTTTCTTGTTGTTGTTTTGGATACCTTTTATGTAATATTTTAAGAATCCTTTTAATTCTGATACTTTAAGAAATTGTGTTTACATGTAAATTTATAAAACACTAATGAAATTTTTCGAAATGTCGTATAATTATGTATTACCAAAGCCATATTTTCATGTATTGACACATTTTTACATGGTATTTATGATGCTTTTAGTCAACTTGGATGACAGTAATGTATCAGAACAGAAAATTCTTCAAAAATGGATGCATAATTTGAGAAAAATGATGCAAATGCTATAAATATCTCGATAGATTAAAAGTGAAAAGTGCTATACATGTATTTTCTGAGAAATCTAAGTAAAAGAAATAAGTAAAAAGTCTTAAAAGTTATTGAGAATAAGCTAATATTTAAAAAAAATAGTGCTAATACAGATTGTAATTCATAATATTTTTGATGAAGTGACATTTTATAATGAAAATGCAATTATCTCAAAACGGTGTTTCTAAAAATGCGTGTACCATTTTCTCAGAACCTATTCAACGGAAGCACTTGCACTGAATATTACTGATATGTTAATATATATACTGAAGTGAACTTTTATTAATATACCGATAATATTTTTGTAAAAGTCAGTTATCGTGAAAAAAAATGACATTTTTCAAAAAATTCATAGTGATACATTACGATGAAAGTTTTTGAAAAAACTAAACAATATATTTGAAAAAACTCACTTCAGTTTAAATAAAAAAGTCTAATTAATATACAGAAACAAATTTAAGTCTGTACATTTAATATTTTATGAGAAAAAGGCACATAAAAATGCTCAATTTAACATTAGCGGGATAGGGGGTACCGACTTACCTTAATCTTGGAAGGGTTTTATTTGAAATTTAAGAAGATATTGTTGCAAAATAAAAGATTCGCAATAATATAGTTTAGTAATCTAATGATATATTTCAATTATTGTGAGAAGAATGAAAGAAATGCATTTATTAATTTCAGTATTGAAACATATGTAAAACGAAATACAAAACAGGGTTGGATGTGTGTAACAAGACAAAATTTACTTGATAGTAAATATAGAGAAACTCAGGAACGATCACAACAGTCTCATATTAGAATGAGTTGTACATTTTTTAATAAATTTTGACGGGATTTAATAAAAATTTTGGAAAAGCTGGGTATGTTTTTCAAAGATTTGTCTGATGATTATAAAAAAGAATTCAACCAACACCTTATTTATTAAAATTTTTCCGATAAATATCTTCGAAATTTCGTTTTTTTTAAATATCTAACTATTGGATTCAGTTTATTGATCAGCAGTAAAGGAAAGAAATGTTTAAAAAATTTGCTTAGTATAAAAAATGCATAAAATAACAATTGAATAGTATGAAATTAGTAAAATTAGAAACCTGTGTTGCTCCATGACTCAATCGATCAATTTAAAACATTGTCAGCATATATATATACCTGATAAGATTTGAACTAAAAAAACAAATTAAAAACTTCCTTACTGAGATCACTATGTACCCTAAGCTTAACGTTTATAAAAACAAAAAATAAACCTTTATAAATCGTTTCTAGGTTTAAAAAGAAAGGGGAAAAAACATTTGTTAAGCGAAATTATTGTATGTTAATTGCAGCAATATGCGTATAATATTAATTGGATAATTCCAAATGAGTTATAATGGCTAATAATTCTATTAGGGATGTTCTGTTAGGGGACCAAAACCTTAAAGTAAGCCGCTTTTCAAGATTTGGCTGTGAAATAAGCAATTATGTGCTGCCGAACCCTTATTTAGGGGTGCGCAAGATTCCAGAGATTAAAGCGGAGACAGAGAGTCTGACTGCCTTCTCATCTGAAAAGGGGCTAATTTACTTGTGACATTTATTGCAGACATCTGGTCAAAGTGGTTCAATAGTATCCGCTTAGAGGTGTGGTCTTCCTAGAAAACAATTTGAAGATGTAGTTTTGTTCCATTGACACAATGCAGAGCGCTGAGAAAAAATTTGCGAGTAAAATCAAAGCTATCTTGAAAGATTACCGCATCATTTATCTTAAATCATCATCTAGTTCGAATGACATAGATCTATATTTATATTGAGATCAGCAATATTTTCTTCGTCAATTGATTTATCTGCAAAGCAGTTGAAATGATTAAGATAAAAAATTTCCTACACATCATAATGACTTAAGTGTATTGTGGGAAAGTCAGATATATAAACGAAGCAAAGTTTTTATGTGGGACGGCGTCTAGGGGAAGGTTCGATTTTAATGTTAAAATAAGCACGCAGAGTTAAAATAACTTAATTTATTAATAACACAACTAAAACATTAACTATTTACAAGGGGTTTTAAATAATTCGAGATAACACCATACTAATTCTGAAAACACGTACTCTTTCTCAAAACAACGGAGAGAGCAATTTCCTCTGACCTGCCTTCGTTCAAGCTTGGTGCAACTCTCAGTTTCTTCTTTCTGCCACCTTTATAAATACATGACCTCATCGTATCGCGCAGCTAAAACTCACGTGGTTTCGATTAGTGGTGCCATCTCTTACAATAAAAATCAAAAGAAGTAAAAGAAAACTTACACTCCTTTCCTACAAGTTCGGCCATCCTGGGAATCACTGACCTCAGTGATTTTACATACCATACAATAAAATATAGGCCTCTGCAAAATTAATATTAATCGGAGATAAAAATTCCAATATAGACATTCAAATTTGAAAATAAGGATACAACTCTCAAAAATGAAATATTAATAGCAAAGAAAACAAAACACATTAATACACATTATGTTCTTTTAAAAAGAATAGAAAACGCTTTTTATAAAAATACATCATCATGGTGAGTAAAATTTCATTAAATTGTCGTAGTCTCCCACTACCCCCTTGCATATTATCTATGTTAGGATATGTAGGATTCATAATTAATGACTACTCAAATAATAAATCACTTATTTATTATTTCCTTAAGATAGAAATTCACAATTAATAATCAACTTTAAGAACAATAAATTATCATGGAGTATTATCAGAATTCAATTATGGACGACGGAATACTAACTGATATCACGAGGGGAATAACACGTACAATCAAACTACACATTTAAATCTAAACTACAAAAGTTACAGACCTGAAATCTTCTTCAGAAGGAACCTGGAAACTAGTAGATTTATGAAGTGGCTATAATCTAGGATATCTTCAATAACTTCTGAACCGCCTTAATGAATCTTTTTCAATAATCTTCTTTCCTCTTATCGAATTTCACTTCATTAAACTAAACGCTTAAAAACACCTTCTTAGGCAACCACGTAGTTTACTTTTCAATCCCAAACACGGAGCTCTACTCTATCAAACCACTTAGTCATCCTTATCTCTTCATTTCATTTCTCCCTTTTATATCTCTTTCGAACTCGCTAAACCCGAAACTATCTTATTTACATAAGTCACACTTTAAGCTCTCAGTGGGGATTGGTCAAAATAAATACAATTTAAAGTTTATAAGAGAAGGTTAGTGAAACGCGTAAGCACCCGTCACAACCCCCCTCCGAGAAAAAAAGCGTGACTTATTGAAGGTCTAAACGACCTGCAAGAATTCGCTTAATTTACCTAACATCTGAAAAACACTAAACCTGCATAAATATTTTAACTACTCTAGAATGCCTAAAAATACTGAACTTGTAAAAAGTTAACTCACGAACTTTATAATGCCTGAAAATACTAAACTTGTAGAAAGTTTTAACTCACGAACTTTAGAATGCCTGAAAACACTGAATTTGCAGCAAATTTTAACTCGCTAAGTTAGAAACTTTAATTAAACTAGCACACAGAAATGACTACTCAAAAGGGTACTCCACTTCAATTTACTGTTCTTTCACAAGATTAGGTTCCCTACAGTGCATCCCATTCGGGCGAAGATCAGGGGAAAACCTTTCAAGGAAAAAACCCTGATCATGCACTTTACTTAAGTGCTAATAAACATAAAAAGTTTTACAACAGTATCTTCATACGACATCAAACTTTCATCACATCACTATGTTCAGGGACTGCTGCCCTGAAAGGAAACCTTGTCAATTTTTTCTAAAACATGACATTAAATGCACCGAACTTTTATACAACTTCCTTATTGACATAAAATATGGCATACATTATATTATATATATATTGTTTAGTAACAAAATAACCCTTATCTGGTTTCATTTTCAAAAATTCCCAATCAATCGCGCTGCGCTGTTAATGTTTTTTGTTAGTATTCCTAATTACGCCGCGCCCAGAAACCAGACATTACTTATACATCTTAATTTTACACAAAATATATACATTTTACGTAGAATATATTACAACAAACAATACAAATAATCTCACATATAAAGCCACGTCTTTAATGTGTAGCAAAACAATTGCAATTCAACAAATGTTTTTCCACAATTTGGAAAAAAATTAAATACAAAAGTCTTTTCAACCGATATGAAAATGCACACAACTCAGTGACACTTTTGTACGTTAACTTTACAAAAAAATTAGACTAGCCCACATGGAAAATACTCCGAACTGTCTGTCAGAGGAAAAATAAACAAATTAGAATTATACAACCTGACTAGTCTTTAGATCCAATCTGCATAGGCTTTGTCTCCCACCATGGCTTCTGTGCTGGATGACCTTGTCCTAGAGTTGTCCACCCTGCGCTCCAACCTTCTGGGTCTCCTCTTCCATCGAGTCCGTTGAAGTTGATATGCTCCTGCTGAGGCGTTGTTTTCTTCTGTGAGAACTGGAACTTGGCTGTTGTCCACTCGACGTCGGCTCCGAAGATTGTATGGACAGGTCCTTTCCTGATGAGGTCTGTTGTACTTGAATCTGTGGGATGGTCCTGGAACTGCTCTTTCAGAACTATTTTCTTCCACCTTTCTATAACGTTTCCTGGAGGGACGAGAGGACATTGACGAGGAAATCTTTCTTTTCTCGCGATCTACTTGGGCCTCTGGTCTCTTCTTTCGTACATTGTCATTCCAGGATTCAGGCCTTTCTCTTTTCTCTCTCTCAGTGTATAAAGGTCTCTTTTTCCTGAAATTATACGCGCCATCCCCCGAAGAAACAGTAGATTCCGTCCGTCCACGTTTTTTTCTCACCTCTACTCCATCGCGTCTATTCGCAACTATATCTCTACTACCATTTACATTTCCTGATTTCGATCCTTTACGACCACCCCTATCATTCTCCGATTGCACCAATGACGACTGCGCATCATCTGACCTGATTGATGTCACTGCACCATGATCACTACTAGTGTTACTTTCCGACTCGGCAACACTGTCTTCTCTTTGATGGTAAATTCTCACCTGATCCACATTAACCGTTATTCTTTTACCAAATTTTAATATTACTAAATTATTATTATTTTTTACACTCAGAACTTTATATGGGCCTTCAAACTTTGGCATAAATTTACCTACTATTTTTTTACATTTTGAACTTAACGGGTGAGTTTGAACTAATACTAGATCACCAACTTTCACATTATTTTCACGCCTCTTTTTATTATAATATTTCGCCCACTTCTCTTGCTGGCGCTTTGTATGAACTCTAGCTTCCTCAAACAACCTTTCTATGTTCCCACAAACTAACTCTGATCCATCAGTTACCATAACTAATTTCTGAAAAGGAGTGATTAAATTTCGACCTAAAAATAATTCCGCCGGTGTTTTACCCATTGTCTCATGTACTGCTGTCCTAATCGCATAACCGAACTCTTGCAGAACTTGATCCCAGTTAGTGTGATTATCCGCGACAAAACTCGAAATCATTTTTAAAAGAGTGCGATTAACTCTTTCTGTTTGATTAGCTTGTGGACGATATACCACAGTTTTAACGTGTTTTATGTGCAATCTGCGACACACTTGCTCGAAAACTTCGGATATCATTTGGGGACCATTGTCTGTAATTAACTTTACAGGAGCTCCATAACGCGCAATATAATTCTCAAAAAATGCATTTGCGATTGCTTTAGCCGAAGCTTTCCTTAAGGGAACTATTTCAACCCATTTAGAAAAATTATCTGTAATTACTAAAATAAATCTATAGCGTTCTGGACTAGTTGCAGGGTATGGGCCTAACAAATCTAAAGACACGATTTCATTCGGAAAATTCGTTATTATGGGAATTAATTGACCAGCTGGTAATCCGTTTTTATAATTAATTTTTTGACATTGGTCGCAGGTTGCTACATATTTATAAATGTATTTCCTCATGTACGGAAAATAACACGCGTCCTTTAATTTTAAGTAGGTTTTCTTTTTGCCTAAATGACCTGCCATAGGCGAGTCATGAAATTCTCGCATAACATCTTTACGTAATATTTTGGGTATAAATACCCTTAATTCACCTAGTGTGGTTGTATACTTTGCATAATATAGCAAACCGTCAACGATTTTAAAGTCATTGGACCAATTTCTGCAGATCGATTCATTAACAGAACTATCGTCCGGATTTTCCAAAAACTTCATTATATGCCCTAGCTCCGGGTCATTTCTCTGTTCCTCTCTTAACTGTTCTCTAGAAGATAATACTAACGATCTAATCACCGCACAAGACACTTTTGGTTCCTCATTACTTTCTAACGGGTTTCTAGACAACATATCAGCCACTTTTTCCGTTTGCGAATCCGGAATGACCAACGATTTTTTAACAAATCAAAAGTAATCCCTGCATGTGACATAAAATCCACACCTATGATGCATGGATCTTGCATCTCAGCAATCACATGAAATTTCCATAATTGCGAAAATTCTCTTATTTTAATTTTCAACTCAACTGTGCCTAAATTTTTGCACTGCGACCCTTGAGCTGTAACTACTTCAGCTAACGATTTTTTTAAAGGACAGAAAGAAAAATATGACCGGTACGTTTTTTCTGAAATAAATGACTTTTCCGCACCTGTATCCCAGAGCGCTTTTAAAAAAGTATCATTCAACAAAATCGGCACAAACGGAAGTTCAACTGGTGATAATCTCAATGAATTAAGTCTAATTTTATTAGGAGGATTTGACTCAATACGATCTCTTTGAAAGTTTAAATTGGCATTTCTTTGCCTTTCGCTGTTGCAATCAACACGCCTCCAATTCTGTTTTGCTGAATCATCATTAGGACCCTTCCTAACCACCATCCTACGGTTCTGATACCGGTCTGTTCTCTGATTTGGCTGATTGTATCGATTTCCACCCTCGAATCCTTGATTTTGATAATTACGACGAGGAAAATTATTCGCACCCCTGCCTAGTCCTCTTTGATCATTTTGACTATTTCCGACCCCAGTATCTCTCCAATTTCTTTTATTCCTTCTTTCCTCAGGATTCCTACTCACATCCCAACTTCGTCTAGCAAAATTATTACTCGAACCCTGATTTTCCCTGCAGTTATGACGTTCCTCATACCGGTCTACCAACTCTATCAATTGAGTTTTCGTTGTGGGGTTTCGAACTTCTAAATAATCCATTATTTGGGGTTCTAGTCGCATTACTATGTGATCAATCAACTTTATCTCATCATAATTTAATTCCAAGGTTTTATGTATTTTTAACAGCTGAAAAATAAAGTCTGACGGGGCTTGACCTCTCCGTTGTTTTGACTAAAAAAACTGAGCTTCTAGCTCTGATTTATTCCGTATTACCGGAAAACTATCTGATAATTTCTTTTTAAGTGTTGCAAATGCAGTCGCTTCTTCATTTACACACTCGAAGCCGATAACCTGAAACCATTCTAACGCTCTCCCAACTAAATGACCTTTTAAATATGCACACGATAGATTCGCCGGTATTTCATAGTAAGCTATATTATCATCGATATTATTTAGAAACTCAGACACATTTTCTTTACCCGAAAAAAATAACTCCGGCAAAACTCTAAATCCTGCACCTGCTCTTAATTCCGGTATTTCGTTTGGGCGCCAGTGTCGTAGTCTCCCACTACCCCTTGCATATTATCTATGTTAGGATATGTAGGATTCATAATTAATGACTACTCAAATAATAAATCACTTATTTATTATTTCCTTAAGATAGAAATTCACAATTAATAATCAACTTTAAGAACAATAAATTAACATGGAGTATTATCAGAATTCAATTATGGACGACGGAATACTAACTGATATCACGAGGGGAATAACACGTACAATCAAACTACACATTTAAATCTAAACTACAAAAGTTACAGACCTGAAATCTTCTTCAGAAGGAACCTGGAAACTAGTAGAATTTATGAAGTGGCTATAATCTAGGATATCTTCAATAACTTCTGAACCGCCTTAATGAATCTTTTTCAATAATCTTCTTTCCTCTTCAAATTTCACTTCATTAAACTAGACGCTTAAAAACACCTTCTTAGGCAACCACGTAGTTTACTTTTCATCCCAAACACGGAGCTCTACTCTATCAAACCGCTTAGTCATCCTTATCTCTTCATTTCATTTCTCCCTTTTATATCTCTTTCGAACTCGCTAAACCCGAAACTATCTTATTTACATAAGTCACACTTTAAGCTCTCAGTGGGGATTGGTCAAAATAAATACAATTTAAAGTTTATAAGAGAAGGTTAGTGAAACGCGTAAGCACCCGTCACA